>WOCE01000057.1:0-157524 GCA_009771035.1 Lupinus albus
TTTGTGAGATGCATCTTGGCGGTGACAAGTGAACAGTTGAAAATCTATTTTTGCATAACTATGTTTCCGTATATCCGAATTGGACGTGTGACATATGCATTTGGGGTAGAAAAATATGTTCTATCCATTGTGACAATCACAAAAACCAGAATCTCATTCCGAGCTATAGTTTGTGAGATGCAACTTGGCGGTGAGAAGTGAACAGTTGAAAATCTACTTTTAGCATAACTTTGTTTCCGTATATCAGAATTGGACGTGTGACATATTCATTTGGGGTAGAAAAATTAGTTCTATCCATTTTGAAAACCAGAGAAAGCAGAATCACTTTCCGAGCTATAGTTTTTAAAATGCAACTTGACGGTGACAAGTGAACAGTTGAAAATCTATTTATAGCATAACTTTGCTTCTGTATATCCGAATTGGACGTTTAACATATGCATTTGGGGTAGAAAAATATGTTCTATCCATTGTGACAATCACAAAAACCAGAATCTCATTCCGAGCTATAGTTTTTGAGATGCAACTTGGCGGTGACAAGGGAACAGTTGAAAATCTATTTTTAGCATAACTTTGTTTCCGTATACCCTTATTGGACGTGTGACATATGCATTTGGGGTAGAAAAATAAGTTCTATCCATTGTGACATCCACAGAAAGCATAATCACATTCCAAGCTATAGTTTGTGAGATGCAACTTGGCGGTGACAAGTGAATAGTTGAAAATCTATTTATAGCATAACTTTGCTTCCGTATATCTGAATTGGACGTTTAACATATGCATTTGGGGTATAAAAATATTTTCTATCCATTGTGACTATCAAAAAAACTAGAATCTCATTCAGAGCTATAGTTTGTGAGATGCAACTTGGCAGTGACAAGTGAATTGTTGAAAATCTATTTTTAGCATAATTTTGTTTCCGTATAACCGAATTGGACGTGTGACATATTCATTTGGGGTAGAAAAATAAGTTCTATCCATTGTGACCACCACAGAAAGCATAATCACATTCCGAGCTATAGTTTGTGAGATGCAACTTGGCGGTGACAAGTGAACAATTGAAAATCTATTTTTAGCATAACTTTGTTTTCGTATATCCGAATTGGACGTGTGATATATGCATTTGGAGTAGAAAAATAAGTTCTATCCATTGTGACAACCACATAAAGCAGAATCACATTCCGAGCTATAGTTTGTGCGATGCATCTTGGCGGTGACAAGTGAACAATTGAAAAACTATTTTTAGCATATTTTTGTTTCCGTATATCAGAATTGGACGGGTGACATATTCATTTGGGGTAGAAACATTAGTTCTATCCATTTTGAAAACCAGAGAAAGCATAATCACTTTCCGAGCTATAGTTTGTGAGATGCAACTTGACGGTGACAAGTGAATAGTTGAAAATCTATTTATAGCATAATTTTGCTTCCGTATATCCGAATTGGACGTTTAACATATGCATTTGGGGTAGAAAAATATGTTCTATCCATTGTGACAATCACAAAAACCAGAATCACATTCCGAGCTATAGTTTGTGAGATGCATCTTGGCGGTGACAAGTGAACAGTTGAAAATCTATTTTTAGCATAACTTTGTTTTCGTATATCCGAATTGGACGTGTGACATATGCATTTGGGGTAGAAAAATAAGTTCTATCCATTGTGACAACCACAGAAAGCAGAATCACATTCCGAGCTATAGTTTGTGAGATGCAACTTGGCGGTGACAAGTGAACAGTTGAAAATCTATTTTTAGCATATTTTTGTTTCCGTATATCAGAATTGGACATGTGACATATTCATTTGGGGTAGAAAAATTAGTTCTATCCATTTTGAAAACCAGAGAAAGCAGAATCACTTTCCGAGCTATAGTTTGTAAAATGCAACTTGACGGTGACAAGTGAACAGTTGAAAATCTATTTATAGCATAACTTTGCTTCCGTATATCCGAATTGGACGTTTAACATATGCATTTGGGGTAGAAAAATATGTTCTATCCATTGTGACAATCACAAAAACCAGAATCTCATTCAGAGCTATAGTTTGTGAGATGCAACTTGGCAGGTGACAAGTGAATAGTTGAAAATCTATTTTTAGCATAACTTTGTTTCCGTATATCCGAATTGGACGTGTGACATATGCATTTGGGGTATAAAAATAAGTTCTATCCATTGTGACAACCACAGAAAGCATAATCACATTCCGAGCTATAGTTTGTGAGATGCAACTTGGCGGTGACAAGTGAACTAGTTGAAAATCTATTTTTAGCATAACTTTGTTTCCGTATATCCGAATTGGACGTGTGACATATGCATTTGGGGTAGAAAAATAAGTTCTATCCATTGTGACAACCACAGAAAGCATAATCACATTCCGAGCTATAGTTTGTGAGATGCAACTTGGCGGTGACAATGTGAACAGTTGAAAATCTATTTTTAGCATAACTTTGACTTCCGTATATCCGAATTGGACGTGTGACATATGCATTTGGGGTAGAAAAATAAGTTCTATCCATTGTGACAACCACAAGAAGCAGAATCACATTCCGAGCTATAGTTTGTGAGATACAACTTGGCGGTGACAAGTGAACAGTTGAAAATCTATTTATAGCATAACTTTGCTTCCGTATATCCGAATTGGACGTTTAACATATGCATTTGGGGTAGAAAAATATGTTCTATCCATTGTGACAATCACAAAAACCAGAATCTCATTCCGAGCTATAGTTTGTGAGATGCAACTTGGCGGTGAGAAGTGAACAGTTGAAAATCTATTTATAGCATAACTTTGCTTCCGTATATCCGAATTGGACGTTTAACATATGCATTAGGGGTAGAAAAATATGTTCTATCCATTGTAACAATCACAAAAACCAGAATCTAATTCCGAGCTATAGTTTGTGAGATGCAACTTGGCGGTGAGAAGTGAACACTAGAAAATCTACTTTTAGCATAACTTTGTTTCCGTATATCAGAATTGGACGTGTGACATATTCATTTGGGGTAGAAAAATTAGTTCTCTCCATTTTGAAACCAGAGAAAGCAGAATCACTTTCCGAGCTATAGTTTGTGAGATGCAACTTGACGGTGACAAGTTAATAGTTGAAAATCTATTTATAGCATAACTTTGCTTCTGTATATCCGAATTGGACGTTTAACATATGCATTTGGGGTAGAAAAATATGTTCTATCCATTGTAACAATCACAAAATGCAGAATCTCATTCCGAGCTATAGTTTGTGAGATGCAACTTGGCGGTGACAAGTGAACAGTTGAAAATCTATTTTTTGCATAACTATGTTTCCGTATATCCGAATTGGACGTGTGACATATGCATTTGGGGTAGAAAAATAAGTTCTATCCATTGTGACAACAATAGAAAGCATAATCACATTCCGAGCTATAGTTTGTGAGATGCAACTTGGCGGTGACTAGTGAACAGTTGAAAATCTATTTTTAGCATAACTTTGTTTCTGTATATCAGAATTGGACGTGTGACATATTCATTTGGGGTAGAAAAATTAGTTCTATCCATTTTGAAAACCAGAGAAAGCAGAATCACTTTCCGAGATATAGTTTGCGAGATGCATCTTGGCGGTGACAAGTGAACAGTTGAAAATCTATTTTTTGCATAACTATGTTTCCGTATATCCGAATTGGACGTGTGACATATGCATTTGGGGTAAAAAAATATATTCTATCCATTGTAACAATCACAAAAACCAGAATCTAATTCCGAGCTATAGTTTGTGAGATGCAACTTGGCGGTGAGAAGTGAACAATTGAAAATCTAATATTAGCATAACTTTGTTTCCGTATATCAGAATTGGACGTGTGACATATTCATTTGGGGTAGAAAAATTAGTTCTATCCATTTTGAAAACCAGAGAAAGCAGAATCACTTTCCGAGATATAGTTTCTGATGATGCATCTTGGCGGTGACAAGTGAACAGTTGAAAATCTATTTTTTGCATAACTATGTTTCCGTATATCCGAATTGGACGTGTGACATATGAATTTGGGGTAGAAAAATATATTCTATCCATTGTGACAATCACAAAAACCAGAATCTCATTCCGAGCTATAGTTTGTAAGATGCAAATTGGCGGTGACAAGTGAATAGTTGAAAATCTATTTTTAGCATAACTTTGTTTCCGTATATCCGAATTGGACGTGTGACATATGCATTTGTCGTAGAAAAATAAGTTCTATCCATAATGACAACCACAGAAAGCATAATCACATTCCGAGCTATAGTTTGTGAGATGCAACTTGGCAATGACAAGTGAATAGTTTAAAATCTATTTTTAGCATAACTTTGTTTCCGTATAACCGAATTGGACGTGTGACATATGCATTTGGGGTAGAAAAATAAGTTCTATCTAATGTGACAACCACAGAAAGCATAATCACATTCCGAGATATAGTTTGTGAGATGCATCTTGGCGGTGACAAGTGAACAATTGAAAATTTATTTTTAGCATAACTTTGTTTCCGTATATCCGAATTGGACGTGTGACATATGCATTTGGGGTAGAAAAATATGTTCTATCCATTGTGACATCCACAGAAAGCAGAATCACATTCTGAGATATAGTTTGTGAGATGCATCTTGGCGGTGACAAGTGAACAGTTGAAAATCTATTTTTTGCATAACTATGTTTCCGTATATCCGAATTGGACGTGTGACATATGCATTTGGGGTAGAAAAATATGTTCTATCCATTGTGACAATCACAAAAACCAGAATCTCATTCCGAGCTATAGTTTGTGAGATGCAACTTGGCGGTGACAAGGGAACAGTTGAAAATATATTTTTAGCATAACTTAGTTTCCGTATACCCGAATTGGACGTGTGACATATGCATTTGGGGTAGAAAAATAAGTTCTATCCATTGTGACAACCACAGAAAGCATAATCACATTCCGAGCTATAGTTTGTGAGATGCAACTTGGCGGTGACATGTGAACAGTTGAAAATCTATTTTTAGCATAACTTTTTTTCCGTATACCCGAATTGGACGTGTGACATATGCATTTGGGGTTGAAAAATAAGTTCTATCCATTGTGACAACCACAGAAAGCATAATCACATTCCGAGGTATAGTTTGTGAGATGCAACTTGGCGGTGACAAGTGAACAGTTGAAAATCTATTTATAGCATAACTTTGCTTCCGTATATCCGAATTGGACGTTTAACATATGTATTTGGGATAGAAAAAAATGTTCTATCCATTGTGACAATCACAAAAACCAGAATCTCATTCCGAGCTATAGTTTGTGAGATGCAACTTGGCAGTGACAAGTGAATAGTTGAAAATCTATTTTTAGCGTAACTTTGTTTCCGTATAATCGAATTGGACGTTTAACATATGCATTTGGGGTAGAAAAATATGTTCTATCCATTGTAACAATCAGAAAAACCAGAATCTCATTCCGAGCTATAGTTTGTGATATGCAACTTGGCGGTGACATGTGAACAGTTGAAAATCTATTTTTAGCATAACTTTGTTTCCGTATATCCGAATTGGACGTGTGACATATGCATTTGGGGTAGAAAAATAAGTTCTATCCATTGTGACAACCACAGAAAGCATAATCACATTCCGAGCTATAGTTTGTGAGATGCAACTTGGCGGTGACATGTGAACAGTTGAAAATCTATTTTTAGCATAACTTTGACTCCGTATATCCGAATTGGACGTGTGACATATGCATTTGGGGTAGAAAAATAAGTTCTATCCATTGTGACAACCACAAGAAGCAGAATCACATTCCGAGCTATAGTTTGTGAGATACAACTTGGCGGTGACAAGTGAACAGTTGAAAATCTATTTATAGCATAACTTTGCTTCCGTATATACGAATTGGACGTTTAACATATGCATTTGGGGTAGAAAAATATGTTCTATCCATTGTGACAATCACAAAAACCAGAATCTCATTCCGAGCTATAGTTTGTGAGATGCAACTTGGCGGTGAGAAGTGAACAGTTGAAAATCTATTTATAGCATAACTTTGCTTCCGTATATCCGAATTGGACGTTTAACATATGCATTTGGGGTAGAAAAATATGTTCTATCTATTGTAACAATCACAAAACCAGAATCTCATTCCGAGCAATAGTTTGTGATATGCAACCTGGCGGTGAGAAGTGAACAGTTGAAAATCTACTTTTAGCATAACTTTGTTTCCGTATATCAGAATTGGACGTGTGACATATTCATTCGGGGTAGAAAAATTAGTTCTATCCATTTTGAAAACCAGAGAAAGCAGAATCACTTTCCGAGCTATAGTTTGTAAAATGCAACTTGACGGTGACAAGTGAACAGTTGAAAATCTATTTATATCATAACTTTGCTTCTGTATATCCGAATTGGACGTTTAACATATGCATTTGGGGTAGAAAAATATGTTCTATCCATTGTGATAATCACAAAAACCAGAATCTCATTCCGAGCTATAGTTTGTGAGATGAAACTTGGCGGTGACAAGGGAACAGTTAAAAATCTATTTTTAGCATAACTTTTTTTCCGTATACCCGAATTGGACGTGTGACATATGCATTTGGGGTAGAAAAATAAGTTCTATCCATTGTGACAACCACAGAAAGCATAATCACATTCCGAGCTATAGTTTGTGAGATGCAACTTGGCGGTGACAAGTGAACAGTTGAAAATCTATTTATAGCATAACTTTGCTTCCGTATAACCGAATTGGACGTGTGACATATGCATTTGGGGTAGAAAAATGAGTTCTATCCATTGTGACAACCACAGAAAGCATAATCACATCCCGAGCTATAGTTTGTGAGATGCATCTTGGCGGTGACAAGTGAACAGTTGAAAATCTATTTTTTGCATAACTATGTTTCCGTATATCCGAATTGGACGTGTGACATATGCATTTGGAGTAGAAAAATATGTTCTATCCATTGTGACAATCACAAAAACCAGAATCTCATTCCGAGCTATAGTTTGTGAGATGCAACTTGGCGGTGAGAAGTGAACAGTTGAAAATCTACTTTTAGCATAACTTTGTTTCCGTATATCAGAATTGGACGTGTGACATATTCATTTGGGGTAGAAAAATTAGTTCTATCCATTTTGAAAACCAGAGAAAGCAGAATCACTTTCCGAGCTATAGTTTGTAAAATACAACTTGACGGTGACAAGTGAACATTTGAAAATCTATTTATATCATAACTTTGCTTCTGTATATCCGAATTGGACGTTTAACATATGCATTTGGGGTAGAAAAATATGTTCTATCCATTGGGATAATCACAAAAACCAGAATCTCATTCCGAGCTATTGTTTGTGAGATGCAACTTGGCGGTGACAAGGGAACAATTGAAAATCTATTTTTAGCATAACTTTTTTTCCGTATACCCGAATTGGACGTGTGACATATGCATTTGGGGTAGAAAAATAAGTTCTATCCATTGTGACAACCACAGAAAGCAGAATCACATTCCGAGATATAGTTTGTGAGATGCATCTTGGCGGTGACAAGTGAACAGTTGAAAATCTATTTTTTAGCATAACTTATGTTTCCGTATATCCGAATTGGACGTGTGACATATGCATTTGGGGTAGAAAAATATGTTCTATCCATTGTGACAATCACAAAAACCAGAATCTCATTCCGAGCTATAGTTTGTGAGATGCAACTTGGCGGTGAGAAGTGAACAGTTGAAAATCTACTTTTAGCATAACTTTGTTTCCGTATATCAGAATTGGACGTGTGACATATTCATTTGGGGTAGAAAAATTAGTTCTATCCATTTTGAAAACCAGAGAAAGCAGAATCACTTTCCGAGCTATAGTTTTTAAATGCAACTTGACGGTGACAAGTGAACAGTTGAAAATCTATTTATAGCATAACTTTGCTTCTGTATATCCGAATTGGACGTTTAACATATGCATTTGGGGTAGAAAAATATGTTCTATCCATTGTGACAATCACAAAAACCAGAATCTCATTCCGAGCTATAGTTTGTGAGATGCAACTTGGCGGTGACAAGGGAACAGTTGAAAATCTATTTTTAGCATAACTTTGTTTCCGTATACCCTTATTGGACGTGTGACATATGCATTTGGGGTAGAAAAATAAGTTCTATCCATTGTGACATCCACAGAAAGCATAATCACATTCCAAGCTATAGTTTGTGAGATGCAACTTGGCGGTGACAAGTGAATAGTTGAAAATCTATTTATAGCATAACTTTGCTTCCGTATATCTGAATTGGACGTTTAACATATGCATTTGGGGTATAAAAATATGTTCTATCCATTGTGACTATCAAAAAAACTAGAATCTCATTCAGAGCTATAGTTTGTGAGATGCAACTTGGCAGTGACAAGTGAATTGTTGAAAATCTATTTTTAGCATAATTTTGTTTCCGTATAACCGAATTGGACGTGTGACATATTCATTTGGGGTAGAAAAATAAGTTCTATCCATTGTGACCACCACAGAAAGCATAATCACATTCCGAGCTATAGTTTGTGAGATGCAACTTGGCGGTGACAAGTGAACAATTGAAAATCTATTTTTAGCATAACTTTGTTTTCGTATATCCGAATTGGACGTGTGATATATGCATTTGGAGTAGAAAAATAAGTTCTATCCATTGTGACAACCACATAAAGCAGAATCACATTCCGAGCTATAGTTTGTGCGATGCATCTTGGCGGTGACAAGTGAACAATTGAAAACTATTTTTAGCATATTTTTGTTTCCGTATATCAGAATTGGACGTGTGACATATTCATTTGGGGTAGAAAAATTAGTTCTATCCATTTTGAAAACCAGAGAAAGCATAATCACTTTCCGAGCTATAGTTTGTGAGATGCAACTTGACGGTGACAAGTGAATAGTTGAAAATCTATTTATAGCATAACTTTGCTTCCGTATATCCGAATTGGACGTTTAACATATGCATTTGGGGTAGAAAAATATGTTCTATCCATTGTGACAATCACAAAAACCAGAATCACATTCCGAGCTATAGTTTGTGAGATGCAACTTGGCGGTGACAAGTGAACAGTTGAAAATCTATTTTTAGCATAACTTTGTTTTCGTATATCCGAATTGGACGTGTGACATATGCATTTGGGGTAGAAAAATAAGTTCTATCCATTGTGACAACCACAGAAAGCAGAATCACATTCCGAGCTATAGTTTGTGAGATGCATCTTGGCGGTGACAAGTGAACAGTTGAAAATCTATTTTTAGCATATTTTTGTTTCCGTATATCAGAATTGGACATGTGACATATTCATTTGGGGTAGAAACATTAGTTCTATCCATTTTGAAAACCAGAGAAAGCAGAATCACTTTCCGAGCTATAGTTTGTAAAATGCAACTTGACGGTGACAAGTGAACAGTTGAAAATCTATTTATAGCATAAGTTTGCTTCCGTATATCCGAATTGGACGTTTAACATATGCATTTGGGGTAGAAAAATATGTTCTATCCATTGTGACAATCAAAAAAACCAGAATCTCATTCAGAGCTATAGTTTGTGAGATGCAACTTGGCAGTGACAAGTGAATTGTTGAAAATCTATTTTTAGCATAATTTTGTTTCCGTATACCGAATTGGACGTGTGACATATGCATTTGGGGTATAAAAATAAGTTCTATCCATTGTGACAACCACAGAAAGCATAATCACATTCTGAGCTATAGTTTGTGAGATGCAACTTGGCGGTGACAAGTGAACAAGTTGAAAATCTATTTTTAGCATAACTTTGTTTCCGTATATCCGAATTGGACGTGTGACATATGCATTTGGGGTAGAAAAATAAGTTCTATCCATTGTGACAACCACAGAAAGCAGAATCACATTCCGAGCTATAGTTTGTGAGATGCATCTTGGCGGTGACAAGTGAACAGTTGAAAATCTATTTTTAGCATATTTTTGTTTCCGTATATCAGAATTGGACATGTGACATATTCATTTGGGGTAGAAACATTAGTTCTATCTATTTTGAAAACCAGAGAAAGCAGAATCACTTTCCGAGCTATAGTTTGTGAGATGCAACTTGACGGTGACAAGTGAATAGTTGAAAATCTATTTATAGCATAACTTTGCTTCCGTTTATCCGAATTGGACGTTTAACATATGCATTTGGGGTAGAAAAATATGTTCTATCCATTGTGACAATCATAAAAACCAGAATCTCATTCCGAGCTATAGTTTGTGAGATGCAACTTGGCGGTGACATGTGAACAGTTGAAAATCTATTTTTAGCATAACTTTGTTTCCGTATATCCGAATTGGACGTGTGACATATGCATTTGGGTTAGAAAAATAAGTTCTATCCTTTGGAACAACCACAGAAAGCAGAATCACATTCCGAGATATAGTTTGTGAGATGCATCTTGGCGGTGACAAGTGAACAGTTGAAAATCTATTTTTAGCATATTTTTGTTTCCGTATATCAGAATTGGACGTGTGACATATTCATTTGGGGTAGAAAAATTGTTAGGTATCAGTGGTTACAATACACCTAGAAGGGGGGGGGGTTGAATAGGTGTAGCGGTTAGAATGTTCGCTTTTCGAAAACAACAGCTTAATGCTGAAATACACCTTGATTAATCGATTAACGAAACAGGGTAATCGATTAACACTTTCAACACAGTCCACTTAATCGATTAACATACTGAAGTAATCGATTAACACACTACACTTAATCGATTAAACCGTGACAGTAAGCAGATGCAAGTACAATTTCTTGCGCGACAATTAATTGATAACGAAGCGATTATGCAAAGCTTACAGAATTATCAGAGTAAAAACAATATAGTACAGAAACAGATTATCAATTAAATCTACTAAAACAAATTAATCGATCAAATGCAATAAAGAGAGAAAGGGATAGAAAAAGTCCTGCAACACGAATTTTATCCTGGTTCGTTTGCTTGTCCACCGCAAACTACATCCAGGCCTCCCGGCTGATTTGGGAGATTTTTCTTCACTATAATTGAATTAATGTTAATTACATACACACTATCCAATTACAACAATTAGACACTTACAAGATAAAAAAGAATCCTATTCTATGGTTTGACTCCCTTCCTACCGACAAAGAAAACCTTTCTTTCGGCGTAGCCCCAGCCAAGAACCTTGTTCTTTACTTATCCCTAAGTCTAACACTCAGTGAAGACACACTCAATCTCTTGGTGATATGACACCTTGAGATTCCCAAAATTACAACACTTTTTCAAACAAAACAATACAGAGTAAACTTAAGCTATAACAAGACTTATATCTAACAAGATAAGGCTTTACTCTAATCACCTAATACAAGCTCATGCAGTATGAAAATGTATTAGTGAAAAACAGAATGCATAATATGTAAACATCTAATCAAGAATCATGTAAAAATGCAAGAACATGTGATAAGAAAAGATGAGAAATGTATCATGAAAAGCACTCAATCCTAAAGCATAGAATTCTCTCTTTTCTAAACTCACAAATGCATTTACAACTAGATGCAACAATTAACACGGAAAAAAAATGCTCTAACTCTCTAAAAATTTAACATGCAACTTATGAGATCAATTCTGAAAATGCAGTTTATAAAGAATTGATTTTAAAGCCCAGTTAATCGATTAACGACAGCTTTAATCGATTAAGCCTTTACAAAAATGTTAGATTAATCGATTAACCTTTGTTGTAATCGATTACACTGTGCAAACAGTTAGATTAATCGATTAACCTAAGTGCTGTAATCGATTAACAGCATTCTTTCATGTGTAAAAAGCTCAAATATGTTATGCACTTAAATTCATACATGTTTAATACTTAGATTATGACTAGAATGCACATGTACATGTATTTATATGATGCATGAACATATTATGAATGACATATCTCAAGATGAAAAAGATTTAAAAGATTTATGCAAGTGAGATATGTATTAGGTGACTTAAGCCTTAGACTCAACCTAAACTAATCTAGTCTAAGCAAGGTACCAATCGGAAGGCTTAAGCATGTTGATTTGTTGATGATCTTCAAGCTCTTATTAGCACAAGTTGTCCTCATCAAAACCATGACATATAAGGAGAGCTTTCCAAAGTGTTCCTCTTGACATGCACACTTTCAATCTCCCCCTTTTTGATGATGACAAACTCCACATCAAATGTAACAGCTGTGATGAAATAGCTTGAAGATTGTGTTGGCAAGGTTGATATGATGCGCAAATATCGGAAGTTGTTATTACGATCAACCTGCACAATCAGAAGACAACAAAACAACCTTTCTCCCCCTTTTGACATTATCAAAAAGATAACTCAGGTCAAAGAAGAGGCAGAGATATGAGTAATGCATAAAACACAGTCAATGAGTTAATTTGGGATTTAACAATTAACCTGTTTTATGTTAAAGAGGATTAAACAAATGCGCAAGTTTATACAACAGAAATAGCCAAACAAGTAAAGTGAACGGCATACAAGATTAACCATATCAAAGTAGAAAATCTCATACGATCAAGAACCATACACGTAAACAAAGTAGGCTATTCGACATAATTATAAAAAGTAGCATAAAGAGTAACAATGTTTAGCAGCCATATAAACCAGGAAAATGTCAATTAAAAACATGAAAGAGGCACACAACAGAGAGACTAGAATCCATAACAACATCTAAATCCAAAGAGTGCCAAAAAGAAGAAATAAACCTAAAGGTAAGATATCCTAGGTCTAAAGTCTTCTAAACTAAGGTTGAGGTGGAGGATGAGGATCGTCAGTGTGATCAGCAGAAATGACAATGTTCTGATCTCCCCTGATAAGCACAGATAGCTTCTGAAATTCTGAACAAAACAAGGCATTCTGAGCTTCAGCGGTAGATTGAATCAGATTCCTCAACTCCCGAAATTGGTTGTCCGAGTACGCATTTTGTCGCTCCTCATACTGTTCCATACCAGCAAAGTATGAGTCTTTCAGTCCTTGGAAGTGAAGATCCATACGGTTGTTAAGCCGTTGCTCCATAGCTTCCAACTGATCGAAGCCAAAAGCAGAGTTCTGAGGTGCTGATCTAGAAGGCTCCCCCTGAGTTGTAGCATGATGATTACCTGTGTCATCCTGATTATCATCATCAGATAAATCCAGAAACGTAAATCATTCACAGTAGGCTGTGCGTGATTTGTGTTCCTCTGTAATAAGATGTAAGCAATAATGTGATGCAGCAGCCTGTTCTCAACAGATAGTGACCCAGCTTTGGTCAGTTGACCCTGAATGTATAAATGAGGGCCTCTTAGAAATGACTTATAGACTTCAGTAGGATCAAAATTTTCCTTAACCCAGGAACAATCTCCTATACTATATCCAGAAGAGGATAAACCACCGACATTCATGAAAATTTCATCGTTAAGTTCAAACAAATTGCCAGAAATCATTGACCAATATTTTCCATCCTTATATCTAAAATTAGCATAGAATTCCCTAACAAGAGCAGGGTAGACTTGTCCCTTTAATTCCATAAACTGAATAGTTCCCTGAGCTTCCATATCATGCGGGAAGCTAAAGTTCTGTTCCGCTAACCAAGTTAAGTCAACATACCGTATATATGTAGGTTTCTGACCATGAAATTTCGCCATACGGGTTTCTTGCAAGATGAGTGAATAGTAGGGGTCACCACGGTCCCGAGTAGAAGGTGAACCGACCTCCCGTCTTCGTACACGAGTGGCTGAGGTCTTGACCCTTTTAGGACGACTTTGCTCCATTATGTGGCAGAAACCGAAATAGCAGTGAATGGTCAGATATGGGTGTAGGCAAACCTAACCTAGGTTATGCTTGGTGGAACCTTGGAAATGGGATATAATGAGGATGAGGAAGTATGATTCCTTGATGGTTTAAGAGGGTTAGGAAGAGGTGTTTCTACTTTGGAGCACTTGGATTAGTTGTGTTATAGATTTAGAAACTCAAAGCATAAACGAGAAAGTGAAAAAGCCAAAGAAAGTGTGAAACCGAGCTACTGTTTGCCTTTATAAAACTGGTTTTAATCGATTAACGGGCAGGTTTAATCGATTAACCAGTGTAAAATTTTCGAATTTTTTAAAGAACTGATGCCCAGGTAATCGATTAACAGAAAGTGTAATCGATTACTCATAGTAAAATTTCGAATTTTCAAGCAACTGATGCCCAGGTAATCGATTAACACCAAGTGTAATCGATTACACATAGTAAAAAAAAAGATTTTCAGGCAGTAAAATGGTTTCAACTTTTTAAGGCTTTTGTATGCATTGTGACAAATTTATTGAAACATTCAGAATCACAAAAAAAATAATCAAGAGACATACTTTTGCATTATAACATATATCAATAAGCTAAAGATACATAGACATAGAGAAACTAGACGATGATGTAAACAACTAAACAATTTTAATCAAGATATTGTTCATCAAGAATTCCAAGTTCTCTCCTTAGAACAAAGAAAGTATCCCTGGGAAGGGGCTTGGTGAAAATATCGGCTAATTGTTTAGAAGTTTCAACAAATTCAAGAACGCAGTCACCTTTTTGTACATGATCACGCAGAAAATGATGTCTAATTTCTATATGCTTAGTTCTAGAATGCAAGACGGGATTCTTGGAAAGGTTTATGGCACTTGTATTATCGCATTTAATAGGGATCTTTTCAATTTTAAGACCATAGTCCTTGAGTTGCTGCTTCATCCAAAGGATTTGAGCGCAACACACACCAGCGGCAATGTATTCCGCTTCGGCGGTGGACAAAGCAACACAAGCTTGCTTTTTGCTGTGCCATGCTACTAATGAACTGCCCAACAAGTGACAGGTACCACTAGTGCTTTTCCGATCCAATTTACATCCGGCGAAATCGGAATCGGAATAACCTACCAAGGATAATGAGGCATCCCGAGGATACCATAATCCCATGTTAGTTGTTCCTTTTAAGTATCTCATGATTCTTTTAACGGTTTTAAGATGTGATTCTTTAGGTGATGATTGAAATCTCGCACACATGCATACGCTAAACATGATATCAGGTCGACTTGCAGTTAAGTAAAGTAAAGACCCAATAATTCCTCGATACTTTGTTACCTCTATTGCTTTTCCTTTTTCGTCCTTATCTAGGTAGCAAGCAGATGCCATAGGAGTGGAAGCTTCCTTACAATTGTTCATCTCAAATTTCTTGAGCAGCTCTTTGCAATATTTTGTCTGATGGATGAAAATCCCACTTTCTAGTTGCTTTATCTGAAGTCCTAGAAAGAATGTGAGTTCTCCCATCATAGACATTTCGAACTCCCCCTGCATCATCTCAGAAAAATCTTTACACAAAATATCATTAGTAGATCCAAAAATTATGTCATCTACATAGATTTGCACAAGTAGTACAGAGTTTTCTGATTTACGAATAAAAAGCGTTGTGTCAACCAAGCCTCTTTCGAACCCTTTTTCTAAAAGAAAGGTACTAAGTCTATCATACCAAGCTCTAGGAGCTTGTTTGAGACCATAGAGTGCCTTTTTAAGTTTATAAACATGGTTCGGATATTTAAAATTTTCAAAACCAGGCGGTTGGTTAACATAAACTTCTTCTTGAATATAGCCATTCAGGAAGGCGCTTTTTACGTCCATTTGAAATAAGTTTGAAGTTCATAATCGATGCAAAGGAAAGTAGCATCCTGATGGCCTCTAATCTGGCTACAGGGGCATAGGTTTCGTCATAATCGATACCTTCCTCCTGGTTGTAGCCTTTGGCCACCAAGCGTGCTTTATTTCGAATGATCAAGCCTGATTCATCAAGCTTGTTTCTGAAGACCCATCGAGTACCAATCACAGGATGATCTTTAGGTTTAGGGACCAAGTCCCAAACATTATTACGTTCGAACTGGTTTAGCTCTTCTTGCATAGCTATACCCCAGTGCACATCCTCAATGGCCTCATCAATGGTCTTAGGCTCAATTTGAGATACAAAAGCTACAAAGTTACAAAAGTTTCGTAAGGAACTACGGGTTACCACTCCCGTAGATATGTCACCTATTACTTTGTCGATCGGGTGAGCTTTCTTGGTTTTCCACACAACTGGCATGTCTGAATGCTCCTGAGATTTGTTTTGACATTCTTCATTGGTTGCTTCTTCATTATCCATGTTCTTTGAGTATGCTTCTTCCAAAGCACCTGCAACATCATCAGATACGACCTTTCTCTTCTCTTTTGGAGAAGATTCATCAAACTGTACATGGATAGACTCTTCAACTTGCATAGAATATTTATTAAAAATTCTGAACGCTTTGCTATGAATCGAGTATCCCAAAAATATTCCCTCATCGGCTTTTGAATCAAATTTTCCTAAAGCCCGCTTTCCATTATTTAATATAAAACATTTGCAACCGAAAGCGTGAAGATGGGATATGTTTGGTTTACGGCCTTTTAATAGTTCATAAGGAGTTTTATTCAAATTAGGCCTTAACAGTACTCGATTTATAACATAACATGCAGTATGAACTGCATCTGCCCAGAAATATTTGGGGGTATTACTTTCATTGAGCATGGTTCTCGCTAATTCTTCTAGCACACGATTTTTCCTTTCAACAACTCCATTTTGTTGTGGAGTGCGAGGAGCAGAGAACTGATGCATAATGCCATGCTTATCACAGAATTTGTCGAACTGAAAGTTCTCAAATTCTCCCCCGTGATCACTTCGTATATATACTATTTTCAGGTTAAGTTGATTTTGAATTTGCTTGGCAAGATTTTTAAAAGAGTTGAAAGCGTCGCTTTTAGCAGATAAAAATAATGTCCATGTAAAACGAGAGAAATCATCAACAATAACTAGAGCATAGTAGCTACCACCAAAGCTCATGATTTGTGATGGTCCAAACAAGTCCATATGGAGTAACTCCAAAGGTCTTGAAGTGGATATCACATTTTTGTTTTTGAAAGAGTTTTTGGTTTGTTTACACTTTTGACAAGTGTCACAAATCTCTTTAGTTTTAAAATTTAGTTTTGGTAGCCCCTCAACTAGTTCGTTTGATGATAATTTATCTAGATGTTTTATATGGATGTGTGCAACGCGTCTGTGCCAGAGCCAGATGTCATCTTCTTTAGAAATAAAACATTTTGAAAATAATGTGGTGACATCATCCAAGTTAACCATGTAAATATTATTTATACGATGACCAACAAATTTAACATTATTAGATAAAATGTCACGAATGATGCAACAGTCAGAATCGAAAGATACACGATTACCTTTGTCACAGAGTTGGCTTATACTCAGAAGATTATGTTCTAGTCCTTCAACATACAGAACATTTTCAATTTGAGTATGAGATGAGTTACCAACTGTTCCGGTGCCAAGTATCTTTCCCTTGTTGTTGTCTCCGTACGTGACGTATCCTTTTCCTTTAAGTGATAGATCCAGGAAATTTGATCTGTCACCTGTCATATGTCTCGAACATCCACTGTCTAAATACCATTTTTGTCCTTGTGTTCGAAGACATACCTGCGAAACAGATCACCTGCTTTTCTCAGGTACCCAAATTATGTTGGGTCCTTTTCTGTTAGTGATTAGGGAATTATCTCCCTTCTTTATCCATACATAAACTCCGCTAGGTATACCATATTTTCTAATGTAACAAGAGTAAGAAGTATGACCATACGTATTACAATAAAAACATGTAGGAGAGTGCTTATGATTTTTATTCTTAGTATGAACTACAGGTTTTCTATATGGTCTCTTGTTCTTAGCAGAGCGAGTATAACCTAGACCAGTACGATCACCAACGTTTCTTGTTTGACTGAGCAGAGTGTCTAATTGTTGTTTACTGTTTGTTAGACGTTCGAGTTTTTCTTTTAGTTTAAGATTGTCTTCTTGCAAAATCTCGCAAGTCTCACATACAGGCTTTTGACATAAATTATTAGCAGAGCAGTCACATGTGTTACAAGAATAGATGAGATCTAAAGTTTCATTTTCTAATTTTAATTCATCTAATTCTTTTTGTAATTGGCTTAATTTATTTTCATTTCTAAGGATTTCCCTTTTCTTATCAACGTTTATTCTAGCCAATTTCTTTAGCTCCTCATGTAACTCAACATAAGCATTATATAAAACTTCATAAGAGGGTAAGTCATCCGAAGTGGATGAGGTGTCAGAATATACCTCATTATTATCCTCGTGTGAGTCTGAGTTGCCATCGTTGTCAGATCTGACCATCAGACACAGCTTCGCTGACTCCTCCTCACTAGAAGTGCTTGATGTTGTTTCCTCCTCAGGTACATCCCATACAATATAAGCTTTCTTGGATTTGAATTCCCTGGGAGTGCTCTTCTCTGAATCAACCTTTTTCAGATAGGTAGGACATTGAAATCTCATATGTCCGGCTTTTCCACACTCATGGCAAGTGAAGCGATCTTTGTTGTTCTTGCCTTTGTTGGTTGACTCTTTTGCTTCTTTCTTCTGAAACTTCTTGAATCCGCCTTTTCTTTTGATGAATTTACTAAATTTTCGAACAAGGAGATTCATAGTTTCATCATCTAGATCGGAGTCAGATTCATCATCATCTTTATCTTCTTTTGATTTGGAGGTCGTGGCCTTCAATGTGATGTTTTTCTTCTTCCGATATGAATCTTCGTGCATAGTCAAGCGCCCCAATTCCATTTCGTGCTCTTGAAGCTTTCCAAATAGTGTAGCTAGAGGCATAGAATCCAAGTCTTTGGATTCAACAATTGCAGTTACTTTTGGTTGCCATTTCCTGTCAAGACAACGCAAAACTTTATTAGTTAGTTCACCTCTGGCAAAAGATTTATCTAGAGCAACTAAATGATTAACAATATGAGTAAATCACTTTTGCATATCACAGATTGATTCACTAGGTAACATGCGAAATAACTCATACTCGTGGGTCAGCGCATTTAATCTAGCGCGCTTGACTTCGCTAGTGCCTTCGTGAGTCACTTGTAAAGTGTCCCACATTTCTTTTGCATTTTGGCACTGCGATACTCTAAAGAACTCATCATAGGATAGGGCCGATGTGATGATATTTTTGGCGCGTAGGTTATGTTGCACCTTTTTGCGCTCATCATCGGTCCATAGACTTTTAGGCTTGTCTTTAGGTTCATTGTCCACAAGATGCTGTGGAACGAAAGGGCCGTTGACTACGGATTCCCAAATATCCGAGTCTATGGCTTCAATAAAAATTTGCATGCGGACTTTCCAGTAGGCATACCCTTCACCACTGAATATAGGTGGTCGATTAATGGATGAACCATCACCACCAAATGGGTTTGACGAACCCATTCCTTTTTCCCTAAGGATCACAAATACGCAGTTGAGCTAGAACTTCGCACTAGCTCTGATACCACTTGTTAGGTATCAGTGGTTACAATACACCTAGAAGGGGGGGGGGGGGTTGAATAGGTGTAGCGGTTAGAATGTTCGCTTTTCGAAAACAACACTTAATGCTGAAACACACCTTGATTAATCGATTAACGAAACAGGGTAATCGATTAACACTTTCAACACAGTCCACTTAATCGATTAACAGATTGAAGTAATCGATTAACACACCACACTTAATCGATTAAACCGTGACAGTAAGCAGATGCAAGTACAATTTCTTGCGCGACAATTAATTGATAACGAAGCGATTATGTAAAGCTTACAGAATTATCAGAGTAAAAACAATATAGTACAGAAAAAGATTATCAATTAAATCTACTAAACAAATTAATCGATCAAATGCAATAAAGAGAGAAAGGGATAGAAAAAGTCCTGCGACACGAATTTTATCCTGGTTCGTTTGCTTGTCCACCGCAAACTACATCCAGGCCTCCCAGCTGATTTGGGAGATTTTTCTTCACTATAATTGAATGAATGTTAATTACATACACACTATCCAATTACAACAATTAGACACTTACAAGATAAAAAAAAAGAATCCTATTCTATGGTTTGACTCCCTTCCTACCGACAAAGAAAACCTTTCTTTCGGCGTAGCCCCAGCCAAGAACCTTGTTCTTTACTTATCCCTAAGTCTAACACTCAGTGAAGACACACTCAATCTCTTGGTGATATGACACCTTGAGATTCCCACAATTACAACACTTTTTCAAACAAAACAATACAGAGTAAACTTAAGCTATAACAAGACTTATATCTAACAAGATAAGGCTTTACTCTAATCACCTAATACAAGCTCATGCAGTATGAAAATGTATTAGTGAAAAACAGAATGCATAATATGTAAACATCTAATCAAGAATCATGTAAAAATGCAAGAACATGTGATAAGAAAAGATGAGAAATGTATCAAGAAAAGCACTCAATCCTAAAGCATAGAATTCTCTCTTTTATAAACTCACAAATGCATTTACAACTAGATGCAACAATTAACACGAAAAAAATGCTCTAACTCTCTAAAAATTTAACATGCAACTTATGAGATCAATTCTGAAAATGCAGTTTATAAAGAATTGATTTTAAAGCCCAGTTAATCGATTAACGACAGCTTTAATCGATTAAGCTTTACAAAAATGTTAGATTAATCGATTAACCTTTGTTGTAATCGATTACACTGTGCAAACAGTTAGATTAATCGATTAAACTAAGTGGTAATCGATTAACAGCATTCTTTCATGTGTAAAAACAATTCAAATATGTTATGCACTTAAATTCATACATGTTTAATACTTAGATTATGCCTAGAATGCACATGTACATGTATTTATATGATGCATGAACATATTATGAATGACATATCTCAAGATGAAAAAGATTTAAAAGATTTATGCAAGTGAGATATGTATTAGGTGACTTAAGCCTTAGACTCAACCTAAACTAATCTAGTCTAAGCAAGGTACCAATCGGAAGGCTTAAGCATGTTGATTTGTTGATGATCTTCAAGCTCATGTTAGCACAAGTTGTCCTCATCAAAACCATGACATATAAGGAGAGCTTTCCAAAGTGTTCCTCTTGACATGCACACTTTCAATCTCCCCCTTTTTGATGATGACAAACTCCACATCAAATGTAACAGCTGTGATGAAATAGCTTGAAGATTGTGTTGGCAAGGTTGATATGATGCGCAAATATCGGTGGCAAGGTTGATATGATCAACCTGCACAATCAGAAGACAACAAAACAACCTTTCTCCCCCTTTTGACATTATCAAAAAGATAACTCAGGTCAAAGAAGAGGCAGAGATATGAGTAATGCATAAAACACAGTCAATGAGTTAATTTGGGATTTAACAATTAACCTGTTTTATGTTAAAGAGGATTAAACAAATGCGCAAGTTTATACAACAGAAATAGCCAAACAAGTAAAGTGAACGGCATACAAGATTAACCATATCAAAGCAGAAAATCGCATAGGATCAAGAACCATACACATAAACAGAGTAGGCTATTCGACATAATTATAAAAAGTAGCATAAAGAGAAACAATGTTTAGCAGCCATATAAACCAGAAAATGTCAATTAAAAACATGAAAGAGGCACACAACAGAGAGACTAGAATCCATAACAACATCTAAATCCAAAGAGTGCCAAAAAGAAGAAATAAACCCAAAGGTAAGATATCCTAGGTCTAAAGTCTTCTAAACTAAGGTTGAGGTGGAGGATGAGGATCGTCAGTGTGATCAGCAGAAATGACAATGTTCTGATCTCCCCTGATAAGCACAGATAGCTTCTGAAATTCTGAACAAAACAAGGCATTCTGAGCTTCAGCGGTAGATTGAATCAGATTCCTCAACTCCCGAAATTGGTTGTCCGAGTACGCAGTTTGTCGCTCCTCATACTGTTCCATACCAGCAAAGTATGAGTCTTTCAGTCCTTGGAAGTGAAGATCCATACGGTTGTTAAGCCGTTGCTCCATAGCTTCCAACTGATCGAAGCCAAAAGCAGAGTTCTGAGGTGCTGATCTAGAAGGCTCCCCCTGAGTTGTAGCATGATGATTACCTGTGTCATCCTGATTATCATCATCAGATAAATCCAGAAACGTAAATCATTCACAGTAGGCTGTGCGTGATTTGTGTTCCTCTGTAATAAGATGTAAGCAATAATGTGATGCAGCAGCCTGTTCTCAACAGATAGTGACCCAGCTTTGGTCAGTTGACCCTGAATGTATAAATGAGGGCCTCTTAGAAATGACTTATAGACTTCAGTAGGATCAAAATTTTCCTTAACCCAGGAACAATCTCCTATACTATATCCAGAAGAGGATAAACCACCGACATTCATGAAAATTTCATCGTTAAGTTCAAACAAATTGCCAGAAATCATTGACCAATATTTTCCATCCTTATATCTAAAATTAGCATAGAATTCCCTAACAAGAGCAGGGTAGACTTGTCCCTTTAATTCCATAAACTGAATAGTTCCCTGAGCTTCCATATCATGCGGGAAGCTAAAGTTCTGTTCCGCTAACCAAGTTAAGTCAACATACCGTATATATGTAGGTTTCTGACCATGAAATTTCGCCATACGGGTTTCTTGCAAGATGAGTGAATAGTAGGGGTCACCACGGTCCCGAGTAGAAGGTGAACCGACCTCCCGTCTTCGTACACGAGTGGCTGAGGTCTTGACCCTTTTAGGACGACTTTGCTCCATTATGTGGCAGAAACCGAAATAGCAGTGAATGGTCAGATATGGGTGTAGGCAAACCTAACCTAGGTTATGCTTGGTGGAACCTTGGAAATGGGATATAATGAGGATGAGGAAGTATGATTCCTTGATGGTTTAAGAGGGTTAGGAAGAGGTGTTTCTACTTTGGAGCACTTGGATTAGTTGTGTTATAGATTTAGAAACTCAAAGCATAAACGAGAAAGTGAAAAAGCCAAAGAAAGTGTGAAACCGAGCTACTGTTTGCCTTTATAAAACTGGTTTTAATCGATTAACGGGCAGGTTTAATCGATTAACCAGTGTAAAATTTTCGAATTTTTTAAAGAACTGATGCCCAGGTAATCGATTAACAGAAAGTGTAATCGATTACTCATAGTAAAATTTCGAATTTTCAAGCAACTGATGCCCAGGTAATCGATTAACACCAAGTGTAATCGATTACACATAGTAAAAAAAAAGATTTTCAGGCAGTAAAATGGTTTCAACTTTTTAAGGCTTTTGTATGCATTGTGACAAATTTATTGAAACATTCAGAATCACAAAAAAAATAATCAAGAGACATACTTTTGCATTATAACATATATCAATAAGCTAAAGATACATAGACATAGAGAAACTAGACGATGATGTAAACAACTAAACAATTTTAATCAAGATATTGTTCATCAAGAATTCCAAGTTCTCTCCTTAGAACAAAGAAAGTATCCCTGGGAAGGGGCTTGGTGAAAATATCGGCTAATTGTTTAGAAGTTTCAATAAATTCAAGAACGCAGTCACCTTTTTGTACATGATCACGCAGAAAATGATGTCTAATTTCTATATGCTTAGTTCTAGAATGCAAGACGGGATTCTTGGAAAGGTTTATGGCACTTGTATTATCGCATTTAATAGGGATCTTTTCAATTTTAAGACCATAGTCCTTGAGTTGCTGCTTCATCCAAAGGATTTGAGCGCAACACACACCAGCGGCAATGTATTCCGCTTCGGCGGTGGACAAAGCAACACAAGCTTGCTTTTTGCTGTGCCATGCTACTAATGAACTGCCCAACAAGTGACAGGTACCACTAGTGCTTTTCCGATCCAATTTACATCCGGCGAAATCGGAATCGGAATAACCTACCAAGGATAATGAGGCATCCCGAGGATACCATAATCCCATGTTAGTTGTTCCTTTTAAGTATCTCATGATTCTTTTAACGGTTTTAAGATGTGATTCTTTAGGTGATGATTGAAATCTCGCACACATGCATACGCTAAACATGATATCAGGTCGACTTGCAGTTAAGTAAAGTAAAGACCCAATAATTCCTCGATACTTTGTTACCTCTATTGCTTTTCCTTTTTCGTCCTTATCTAGGTAGCAAGCAGATGCCATAGGAGTGGAAGCTTCCTTACAATTGTTTATCTCAAATTTCTTGAGCAGCTCTTTGCAATATTTTGTCTGATGGATGAAAATCCCACTTTCTAGTTGCTTTATCTGAAGTCCTAGAAAGAATGTGAGTTCTCCCATCATAGACATTTCGAACTCCCCCTGCATCATCTCAGAAAAATCTTTACACAAAATATCATTAGTAGATCCAAAAATTATGTCATCTACATAGATTTGCACAAGTAGTACAGAGTTTTCTGATTTACGAATAAAAAGCGTTGTGTCAACCAAGCCTCTTTCGAACCCTTTTTCTAAAAGAAAGGTACTAAGTCTATCATACCAAGCTCTAGGAGCTTGTTTGAGACCATAGAGTGCCTTTTTAAGTTTATAAACATGGTTCGGATATTTAAAATTTTCAAAACCAGGCGGTTGGTTAACATAAACTTCTTCTTGAATATAGCCATTCAGGAAGGCGCTTTTTACGTCCATTTGAAATAATTTGAAGTTCATAATCGATGCAAAGGAAAGTAGCATCCTGATGGCCTCTAATCTGGCTACAGGGGCATAGGTTTCGTCATAATCGATACCTTCCTCCTGGTTGTAGCCTTTGGCCACCAAGCGTGCTTTATTTCGAATGATCAAGCCTGATTCATCAAGCTTGTTTCTGAAGACCCATCGAGTACCAATCACAGGATGATCTTTAGGTTTAGGGACCAAGTCCCAAACATTATTACGTTCGAACTGGTTTAGCTCTTCTTGAATAGCTATACCCCAGTGCACATCCTCAATGGCCTCATCAATGGTCTTAGGCTCAATTTGAGAAACAAAAGCTACAAAGTTACAAAAGTTTCGTAAGGAACTACGGGTTACCACTCCCGTAGATATGTCACCTATTACTTTGTCGATAGGGTGAGCTTTCTTGGTTTTCCACACAACTGGCATGTCTGAATGCTCCTGAGATTTGTTTTGACATTCTTCATTGGTTGCTTCTTCATTATCCATGTTCTTTGAGTATGCTTCTTCCAAAGCACCTGCAACATCATCAGATACGACCTTTCTCTTCTCTTTTGGAGAAGATTCATCAAACTGTACATGGATAGACTCTTCAACTTGCATAGAATATTTATTAAAAATTCTGAACGCTTTGCTATGAATCGAGTATCCCAAAAATATTCCCTCATCGGCTTTTGAATCAAATTTTCCTAAAGCCCGCTTTCCATTATTTAATATAAAACATTTGCAACCGAAAGCGTGAAGATGGGATATGTTTGGTTTACGGCCTTTTAATAGTTCATAAGGAGTTTTATTCAAATTAGGCCTTAATAGTACTCGATTTATAACATAACATGCAGTATGAACTGCATCTGCCCAGAAATATTTGGGGGTATTACTTTCATTGAGCATGGTTCTCGCTAATTCTTCTAGCACACGATTTTTCCTTTCAACAACTCCATTTTGTTGTGGAGTGCGAGGAGCAGAGAACTGATGCATAATGCCATGCTTATCACAGAATTTGTCGAACTGAAAGTTCTCAAATTCTCCCCCGTGGTCACTTCGTATATATACTATTTTCAGGTTAAGTTGATTTCGAATTTGCTTGGCAAGATTTTTAAAAGAGTTGAAAGCGTCGCTTTTAGCAGATGAAAATAATGTCCATGTAAAACGAGAGAAATCATCAACAATAACTAGAGCATAGTAGCTACCACCAAAGCTCATAATTTGTGATGGTCCAAACAAGTCCATATGGAGTAACTCCAAAGGTCTTGAAGTGGATATCACATTTTTGTTTTTGAAAGAGTTTTTGGTTTGTTTACACTTTTGACAAGTGTCACAAATCTCTTTAGTTTTAAAATTTAGTTTTGGTAGCCCCTCAACTAGTTCGTTTGATGATAATTTATCTAGATGTTTTATATGGATGTGTGCAACGCGTCTGTGCCAGAGCCAGATGTCATCTTCTTTAGAAATAAAACATTTTGAAAATAATGTGGTGACATCATCCAAGTTAACCATGTAAATATTATTTATACGATGACCAACAAATTTAACATTATTAGATAAAATGTCACGAATGATGCAACAGTCAGAATCGAAAGATACACGATTACCTTTGTCACAGAGTTGGCTTATACTCAGAAGATTATGTTCTAGTCCTTCAACATACAGAACATTTTCAATTTGAGTATGAGATGAGTTACCAACTGTTCCGGTGCCAAGTATCTTTCCCTTGTTGTTGTCTCCGTACGTGACGTATCCTTTTCCTTTAAGTGATAGATCCAGGAAATTTGATCTGTCACCTGTCATATGTCTCGAACATCCACTGTCTAAATACCATTTTTGTCCTTGTGTTCGAAGACATACCTGCGAAACAGATCACCTGCTTTTCTCAGGTACCCAAATTATGTTGGGTCCTTTTCTGTTAGTGATTAGGGAATTATCTCCCTTCTTTATCCATACATAAACTCCGCTAGGTATACCATATTTTCTAATGTAACAAGAGTAAGAAGTATGCCCATACGTATTACAATAAAAACATGTAGGAGAGTGCTTATGATTTTTATTCTTAGTATGAACTACAGGTTTTCTATATGGTCTCTTGTTCTTAGCAGAGCGAGTATAACCTAGACCAGTACGATCACCAACATTTCTTGTTTGACTGAGCAGAGTGTCTAATTGCTTTTTACTGTTTGTGAGACGTTCGAGTTTTTCTTTTAGTTTAAGATTGTCTTCTTGCAAAATCTCGCAAGTCTCACATACAGGCTTTTGACATAAATTATTAGCAGAGCAGTCACATGTGTTACAAGAATAGATGAGATCTAAAGTTTCATTTTCTAATTTTAATTCATCTAATTCTTTTTGTAATTGGCTTAATTTATTTTCATTTCTAAGGATTTCCCTTTTCTTATCAACGTTTATTCTAGCCAATTTCTTTAGTTCCTCATGTGAGACTGAGTTGCCAGAATATACCTCATTATTATCCTCGTGTGAGTCTGAGTTGCCATTGTTGTCAGATCTGACCATCAGACACAGCTTCGCTGACTCCTCCTCACTAGAAGTGCTTGATGTTGTTTCCTCCTCAGGTACATCCCATACAATATAAGCTTTCTTGGATTTGAATTCCCTGGGAGTGCTCTTCTCTGAATCAACCTTTTTCAGATAGGTAGGACATTGAAATCTCATATGTCCGGCTTTTCCACACTCATGGCAAGTGAAGCGATCTTTGTTGTTCTTGCCTTTGTTGGTTGACTCTTTTGCTTCTTTCTTCTGAAACTTCTTGAATCCGCCTTTTCTTTTGATGAATTTACTAAATTTTCGAACAAGGAGATTCATAGTTTCATCATCTAGATCGGAATCAGATTCATCATCATCTTTTTCTTCTTTTGATTTGGAGGTCGTGGCCTTCAATGTGATGTTTTTCTTCTTCCGATATGAATCTTCGTGCATAGTCAAGCGCCCCAATTCCATTTCGTGCTCTTGAAGCTTTCCAAATAGTGTAGCTAGAGGCATAGAATCCAAGTCTTTGGATTCAACAATTGCAGTTACTTTTGGTTGCCATTTCCTGTCAAGACAACGCAAAACTTTATTAGTTAGTTCACCTCTGGCAAAAGATTTATCTAGAGCAACTAAATGATTAACAATATGAGTAAATCGCTTTTGCATATCACAGATTGATTCACTAGGTAACATGCGAAATAACTCATACTCGTGGGTCAGCGCATTTAATCTAGCGCGCTTGACTTCGCTAGTGCCTTCGTGAGTCACATGTAAAGTGTCCCACATTTCTTTTGCATTTTGGCACAACGATACTCTAAAGAACTCATCATAGGATAGGGCCGATGTGATGATATTTTTGGCGCGTAGGTTATGTTGAACCTTTTTGCGCTCATCATCGGTCCATAGTTGACAAGTGAATAGTTGAAAATCTATTTTTAGCATAACTTTGTTTCCGTATATCCGAATTGGACGTGTGACATATGCATTTGGGGTAGAAAAATAAGTTCTATCCATTGTGACAACCACAGAAAGCAGAATCACATTCCGAGCTATAGTTTTTGAGATGCAACTAGACGGTGACAAGTGAAGAGTTGAAAATCTATTTTTAGCATAACTTTGTTTCCGTATATCCGAATTGGACGTGTGACATATTCATTTGGGGTTAAAAAATTAGTTCTATCCATTTTGAAAACCAGAGAAAGCAGAATCACTTTCCGAGCTATAGTTTGTGACATGCAACTTGGCGGTGACAAGTGAACAGTTTAAAATCCATTTTTAGCATAACTTTGTTTCCGTATACCCGAATTGGATGTGTGACATATGCATTTGGGGTAGAAAAATAAGTTCTATCCATTGTGTCAACCACAGAAAGCAGAATCAATTTCCGAACTATAGTTTGTGAGATGCAACTTGGCGGTGACAAGTGAACAGTTGAAAATCTATTTTTAAAATAATAGTGTTTTCGTATTTCCGAATTGGACGCGTGGCATATGCATTTGGGGTAGACAAATATGTTATATCCATTGTGACAACCACAAAAAGCGGGATCACTTTCAGAGCTATACTTTGTGAAATGCAACTTGGCGGTGACAAGTGAATAGTTGAAAATCTATTTTTAGCATAACTTTGTTTCCGTATATCCGAATTGGACGTGTGACATATGCATTTGGGGTAGAAAAATAAGTTCTATCCATTGTGACAACCACAGAAAGTAGAATCACATTCCGAGCTATAGTTTGTGAGATGCAACTTGGCGGTGACAAGTGAACAGTTGAAAATCTATTTTTAGCATATTTTTGTTTCCGTATATCAGAATTGGACGTGTGACATATTCATTTGGGGTAGAAACATAAGTTCTATCCATTTTGAAAACCAGAGAAAGCAGAATCACTTTCCGAGCTATAGTTTGTGAGATGCAACTTGACGATGACAAGTGAATAGTTGAAAATCTATTTATAGCATAACTTTGCTTCCGTATATCCGAATTGTACGTTTAACATATGCTTTTGGGGTAGAAAAATATGTTATATCCATTGTGACAATCACAAGAACCAGAATCTCATTCCGAGCTATAGTTTGTGAGATGCAACTTGGCGTTGACAAGTGAACAGTTGAAAATCTATTTATAGCATAACTTTGCTTCCGTATATCCGAATTGGACGTTTAACATATGCATTTGGGGTAGAAAAATATGTTCTATCCATTGTGACAATCACAAAAACCAGAATCTCATTCCGAGCTGTAGTTTGTGAGATGCAACTTGGCGGTGACAACTGAACAGTTGAAAATCTATTTTTAGCATAACTTTGTTTCCATATACCCGAATTGGACGTGTGACATATGCATTTGGGGTAGAAAAATAAGTTCTATCCATTGTGACAACCACAGAAAGCAGAATCACATTCCGAGCTATAGTTTTTGAGATGCAACTAGACGGTGACAAGTGAAGAGTTGAAAATCTATTTTTAGCATAACTTTGTTTCCGTATATCCGAATTGGACGTGTGACATATTCATTTGGGGTTAAAAAATTAGTTCTATCCATTTTGAAAACCAGAGAAAGCAGAATCACTTTCCGAGCTATAGTTTGTGACATGCAACTTGGCGGTGACAAGTGAACAGTTTAAAATCCATTTTTAGCATAACTTTGTTTCCTTATACCCGAATTGGACGTGTGACATATGCATTTGGGGTAGAAAAATAAGTTCTATCCATTGTGTCAACCACAGAAAGCAGAATCAATTTCCGAACTATAGTTTGTGAGATGCAACTTGGCGGTGACAAGTGAACAGTTGAAAATCTATTTTTAAAATAATAGTGTTTTCGTATTTCCGAATTGGACGCGTGGCATATGCATTTGGGGTAGACAAATATGTTATATCCATTGTGACAACCAAAAAAAGCGGGATCACTTTCAGAGCTATACTTTGTGAAATGCAACTTGGCGGTGACAAGTGAATAGTTGAAAATCTATTTTTAGCATAACTTTGTTTCCGTATATCCGAATTGGACGTGTGACATATGCATTTGGGGTAGAAAAATAAGTTCTATCCATTGTGACAACCACAGAAAGTAGAATCACATTCCGAGCTATAGTTTGTGAGATGCATCTTGGCGGTGAAAAGTGAACAGTTGAAAATCTATTTTTAGCATATTTTTGTTTCCGTATATCAGAATTGGACGTGTGACATATTCATTTGGGGTAGAAACATAAGTTCTATCCATTTTGAAAACCAGAGAAAGCAGAATCACTTTCCGAGCTATAGTTTGTGAGATGCAACTTGACGATGACAAGTGAATAGTTGAAAATCTATTTATAGCATAACTTTGCTTCCGTATATCCGAATTGTACGTTTAACATATGCTTTTGGGGTAGAAAAATATGTTATATCCATTGTGACAATCACAAGAACCAGAATCTCATTCCGAGCTATAGTTTGTGAGATGCAACTTGGCGTTGACAAGTGAACAGTTGAAAATCTATTTATAGCATAACTTTGCTTCCATATATCCGAATTGGACGTTTAACATATGCATTTGGGGTAGAAAAATATGTTCTATCCATTGTGACAATCACAAAAACCAGAATCTCATTGCGAGCTGTAGTTTGTGAGATGCAACTTGGCGGTGACAACTGAACAGTTGAAAATCTATTTTTAGCATAACTTTGTTTCCATATACCCGAATTGGACGTGTGACATATGCATTTGGGGTAGAAAAATAAGTTCTATCCATTGTGACAACCACAGAAAGCAGAATCACATTCCGAGCTATAGTTTTTGAGATGCAACTAGACGGTGACAAGTGAAGAGTTGAAAATCTATTTTTAGCATAACTTTGTTTCCGTATATCCGAATTGGACGTGTGACATATTCATTTGGGGTTAAAAAATTAGTTCTATCCATTTCGAAAACCAGAGAAAGCAGAATCACTTTCCGAGCTATAGTTTGTGACATGCAACTTGGCGGTGACAAGTGAACAGTTTAAAATCCATTTTTAGCATAACTTTGTTTCCGTATACCCGAATTGGACGTGTGACATATGCATTTGGGGTAGAAAAATAAGTTCTATCCATTGTGTCAACCACAGAAAGCAGAATCAATTTCCGAACTATAGTTTGTGAGATGCAACTTGGCGGTGACAAGTGAACAGTTGAAAATCTATTTTTAAAATAATAGTGTTTTCGTATTTCCGAATTGGACGCGTGGCATATGCATTTGGGGTAGACAAATATGTTATATCCATTGTGACAACCACAAAAAGCGGGATCACTTTCAGAGCTATACTTTGTGAAATGCAACTTGGCGGTGACAAGTGAATAGTTGAAAATCTATTTTTAGCATAACTTTGTTTCCGTATATCCGAATTGGACGTGTGACATATGCATTTGGGGTAGAAAAATAAGTTCTATCCATTGTGACAACCACAGAAAGTAGAATCACATTCCGAGCTATAGTTTGTGAGATGCATCTTGGCGGTGACAAGTGAACAGTTGAAAATCTATTTTTAGCATATTTTTGTTTCCGTATATCAGAATTGGACGTGTGACATATTCATTTGGGGTAGAAACATAAGTTCTATCCATTTTGAAAACCAGAGAAAGCAGAATCACTTTCCGAGCTATAGTTTGTGAGATGCAACTTGACGATGACAAGTGAATAGTTGAAAATCTATTTATAGCATAACTTTGCTTCCGTATATCCGAATTGTACGTTTAACATATGCTTTTGGGGTAGAAAAATATGTTATATCCATTGTGACAATCACAAGAACCAGAATCTCATTCCGAGCTATAGTTTGTGAGATGCAACTTGGCGTTGACAAGTGAACAGTTGAAAATCTATTTATAGCATAACTTTGCTTCCATATATCCGAATTGGACGTTTAACATATGCATTTGGGGTAGAAAAATATGTTCTATCCATTGTGACAATCACAAAAACCAGAATCTCATTCCGAGCTGTAGTTTGTGAGATGCAACTTGGCGGTGACAACTGAACAGTTGAAAATCTATTTTTAGCATAACTTTGTTTCCATATACCCGAATTGGACGTGTGACATATGCATTTGGGGTAGAAAAATATGTTCTATCCATTGTGACAATCACAAAAACCAGAATCTCATTCCGAGCTGTAGTTTGTGAGATGCAACTTGGCGGTGACAACTGAACAGTTGAAAATCTATTTTTAGCATAACTTTGTTTCCATATACCCGAATTGGACGTGTGACATATGCATTTGAGGTAGAATAATAAGTTCTATCCATTGTGACAACCACAGAAAGCAGAATCAAATTCAGAACTATAGTTTGTGAGATTCAACTTGGCGTTGACAAGTGAACAGTTGAAAATCTATTTTTAAAATAACTGTGTTTCCGTATATCCGAATTGGATACGTGACATATGCATTTGGGGTAGACAAATATGTTATATCTATTGTGACAACCACAAAAAGCGGGATCACTTTTAGAGCTATACTTTGTGAGATGCAACTTGGCGGTGACAAGTGAAGAGTTTAAAATCTATATTTAGCATAACTTTGTTTCCGTATATCAGAATTGGACGTATGACATATTCATTTGGGGTTAAAAAATTAGTTCTATCCATTTTGAAAACCAGAGAAAGCAGAATCACTTTCCGAGCTATAGTTTGTGAGATGCAACTTGGCGATGATATGTGAACAGTTGAAAATCTATTTTTAGCATAACTTTGTTTCCGTATACCCGAATTGGACGTGTGACATATGCATTTGGGGTAGACAAATAAGTTCTATCCATTGTGACAACCGCAGAAAGCAAAATTACATTCCGAGCTATAGTTTGTGAGATGCAACTAGACGGTGACAAGTGAATAGTTGAAAATCTATTTTTAAAATAACTGTGTTTTCGTATATCCGAATTGGACGCGTGGCATATGCATTTGGGGTAGACAAATATGTTATATCCATTGTGACAACCACAAAAAGCGGGATCACTTTCAGAGCTATACTTTGTGAAATGCAACTTGGCGGTGACAAGTGAACAGTTGAAAATCTATATTTAGCATAACTTTGTTTCCGTATATCAGAATTGGACGTATGACATATGCATTTGTTGTAGAAAAATTAGTTCTATCCATTTTGACAACCACAGAAAGCAGAATCAAATTCCGAACTATAGTTTGTGTGATGCAACTTGGCGGTGACAAGTGAACAGTTGAAAATCTATTTATAGCATAACTTTGCTTCCGTATATCCGAATTGGACGTTTAACATATGCATTTGGGGTAGAAAAATATGTTCTATCCATTGTGATAATCAAAAAAACCAGAATCTCATTCCGAGCTGTATTTTGTGAGATGCAACTTGGCGGTGACAAGTGGACAGTTGAAAATCTATTTTTAGCATAACTTTGTTTCCGTATACCCGAATTGGACTTGTCACATATGCATTTGGGGTAGAAAAATAAGTTCTATCCATTGTGACAACCGCAGAAAGCAGAATTGCATTCCGAGCTATAGTTTGTGAGATGGAACAAGACGTTGACAAGTGAATAGTTGAAAATCTTTTTTTAGTATAACTTTGTTTCTGTATATCCGAATTGGACGTGTGACATATTCATTTGGAGCAAAAAAAATAGTTCTATCCATTATGAAAACCAGAGAAAGCAGAATCACTTTCCGAGCTATAGTTTGTGTGATGCAACTTGGCAGTGACAAGTGAACAGTTGAAAATCTATTTATAGCATAACTTTGCTTCCGTATATCCGAATTGGACGTTTAACATATGCATTTGGGGTAGAAAAATATGTTCTATCCATTGTGACAATCACAAAAACCCGAATCTCATTCCGAGCTATTGTTTGTGAGATGCAACTTGGCGTTGACAAGTGAACAGTTGAAAATCTATTTATAGCATAACTTTGCTTCCATATATCCGAATTGGACGTTTAACATATGCATTTGGGGTAGAAAAATATGTTCTATCCATTGTGACAATCACAAAAACCAGAATCTCATTCCGAGCTGTAGTTTGTGAGATGCAACTTGGCGGTGACAACTGAACAGTTGAAAATCTATTTTTAGCATAACTTTGTTTCCATATACCCGAATTGGACGTGTGACATATGCATTTGGGGTAGAATAATAAGTTCTATCCATTGTGACAACCACAGAAAGCAGAATCAAATTCAGAACTATAGTTTGTGAGATTCAACTTGGCGTTGACAAGTGAACAGTTGAAAATCTATTTTTAAAATAACTGTGTTTCCGTATATCCGAATTGGATACGTGACATATGCATTTGGGGTAGACAAATATGTTATATCTATTGTGACAACCACAAAAAGCGGGATCACTTTTAGAGCTATACTTTGTGAGATGCAACTTGGCGGTGACAAGTGAAGAGTTTAAAATCTATATTTAGCATAACTTTGTTTCCGTATATCAGAATTGGACGTATGACATATTCATTTGGGGTTAAAAAATTAGTTCTATCCATTTTGAAAACCAGAGAAAGCAGAATCACTTTCCGAGCTATAGTTTGTGAGATGCAACTTGGCGATGATATGTGAATAGTTGAAAATCTATTTTTAGCATAACTTTGTTTCCGTATACCCGAATTGGACGTGTGACATATGCATTTGGGGTAGACAAATAAGTTCTATCCATTGTGACAACCGCAGAAAGCAGAACTACATTCCGAGCTATAGTTTGTGAGATGCAACTAGACGGTGACAAGTGAATAGTTGAAAATCTATTTTTAAAATAACTGTGTTTTCGTATATCCGAATTGGACGCGTGGCATATGCATTTGGGGTAGACAAATATGTTATATCCATTGTGACAACTACAAAAAGCGGGATCACTTTTTTGTGAGATGCAACTTGGCGGTGACAAGTGAATAGTTGAAAATCTATATTTAGCATAACTTTGTTTCCGTATATCAGAATTGGACGTATGACATATGCATTTGTTGTAGAAAAATTAGTTCTATCCATTTTGACAACCACAGAAAGCAGAATCAAATTCCGAACTATAGTTTGTGTGATGCAACTTGGCGGTGACAAGTGAACAGTTGAAAATCTATTTATAGCATAACTTTGCTTCCGTATATCCGAATTGGACGTTTAACATATGCATTTGGGGTAGAAAAATATGTTCTATCCATTGTGACAATCACAAAAACCAGAATCTCATTCCGAGCTGTATTTTGTGAGATGCAACTTGGCGGTGACAAGTGGACAGTTGAAAATCTATTTTTAGCATAACTTTGTTTCCGTATACCCGAATTGGACTTGTCACATATGCATTTGGGGTAGAAAAATAAGTTCTATCCATTGTGACAACCGCAGAAAGCAGAATTGCATTCCGAGCTATAGTTTGTGAGATGGAACAAGACGGTGACAAGTGAATAGTTGAAAACCTTTTTTTAGTATAACTTTGTTTCTGTATATCCGAATTGGACGTGTGACATATTCATTTGGAGCAAAAAAAATAGTTCTATCCATTATGAAAACCAGAGAAAGCAGAATCACTTTCCGAGCTATAGTTTGTGTGATGCAACTTGGCAGTGACAAGTGAACAGTTGAAAATCTATTTATAGCATAACTTTGCTTCCGTATATCCGAATTGGACGTTTAACATATGCATTTGGGGTAGAAAAATATGTTTTATCCATTGTGACAATTACAAAAACCCGAATCTCATTCCGAGCTATTGTTTGTGAGATGCAACTTGGCGTTGACAAGTGAACAGTTGAAAATCTATTTATAGCATAACTTTGCTTCCATATATCCGAATTGGACGTTTAACATATGCATTTGGGGTAGAAAAATATGTTCTATCCATTGTGACAATCACAAAAACCAGAATCTCATTCCGAGCTGTAGTTTGTGAGATGCAACTTGGCGGTGACAAGTGAACAGTTGAAAATCTATTTTTAGCATAACTTTGTTTCCATATACCCGAATTGGACGTGTGACATATGCATTTGGGGTAGAAAAATAAGTTCTATCCATTGTGACAACCACAGAAAGCAGAATCAAATTCAGAACTATAGTTTGTGAGATTCAACTTGGCGGTGACAAGTGAACAGTTGAAAATCTATTTTTAAAATAACTGTGTTTCCGTATATCCGAATTGGATACGTGACATATGCATTTGGGGTAGACAAATATGTTATATCTATTGTGACAACCACAAAAAGCGGGATCACTTTTAGAGCTATACTTTGTGAGATGCAACTTGGCGGTGACAAGTGAAGAGTTTAAAATCTATATTTAGCATAACTTTGTTTCCGTATATCAGAATAGGACGTGTGACATATGCATTTGGGGTAGAAAAATTAGTTCTATCCATTGTGACAACCACAGAAAGCAGAATCAAATTCCGAACTATAGTTTGTGAGATGCAACTTGGCAGTGATAAGTGAAAAGTTGAAAATCTATTTTTAGCATAACTTTGTTTCCGTATATCCGAATTGGACGTGTTACATATGGATTTGGGGTAGAAAAATAAGTTCTATCCATTGTGACAACCACAGAAAGCAGAATCACATTACGAGCTATAGTTTGTGAGATGGAACTTGGCCGTGACAAGTGAATAGTTGAAAATCTATTTTTAGCATAACTTTGTTTCCGTATATCCGAATTGGACGTGTGACATATGCATTTGGGGTATTAAAATATGTTCTATCCATTGTGACAACCACAGCAAGCGAAATCACTTTTCGAGCCATAGTTTGTGAGATGCAACTTGGCGGTGACAAGTGAATAGTTGAAAATCTATATTTAGCATAACTTTGTTTCCATAAAATATGCATTTGGTTTCTTTATTGGGCGTCTAAAATATGCATTTGGGGTTGAAGAATAAATTTAATCGATTTTAAAAACCAGAGAATGCAGAATCACTCTCCGAGCTATAGTTTGTGAGATGCAACTTGGAGGTGACAAGTGAAAAGATGAAAATCTATATTTAGCATAACTTTGTTTCCGTATATCTGAATTGGGCGTATGACATATGCATTTGGGGTAGATAATTTGATCTATCCATTGTGACAACCACAAAAAGCAGAATCACATTCCGAGCTATTGTGTGTGAGATGCAACTTGGCGGTGACAAGTGAATAGTTGAAAATCTATATTTAGCATAACTTTGTTTCCGTGTATCTGAATTGGACGTATGACATATGCATTTGGGGTATAAAAATATATTCCATCAATTGTCACAATCATAAAAAGAAAAATCACAATCCGAGCTATAGTTTGTGAGTTGCAACTTGGCGGTGGCAAGTGAACAATTGAAAATCTATTTTTAGCATAACTTTGTTTCCGTATATCCGAATTGGACGTGTGACATATGCATTTGGGGTAGAAAAATAAGTTCTATCAATTGTGACGATCAGAGAAAGAAGAATCACATTCTGAGCTATAGTTTGTGAGATGCAACTTGGCGGTGACAAGTGAATAGTTGAATATCTATTTTTAGCATAATTGTGTTTCCGTAGATCCGAATTGGACATGTGACTTATGCATTTGGGGTAGACAAATATGTTCTATCCATTGTGATAACCACAAAATGCGAAATCACTTTCCGAGCTATAGTTTTTGAGATGCAACTTGGCGGTGACAAGTGAACAGTTGAAAATCTATATTTAGCATAACTTTGTTTCCGTATATCAGAATTGGGTGTCTAAAATTTGCTTTTGGGGTAAACAAATAAGTTCAATCCATTTTGAAAACCAGAGATAGCAGAATCACTTTCCAATCTATAGTTTGTGAGATGCAACTTGGCGGTGACAAGTAAACAGTTGAGAATCTATTTTTAACATAACTTTGTTTCCGTACATCATAATTGGACGTTTGACATATGAATTTTGAGTAGAAAAATTAGTTCTATCCATTTTTAAAACCAGAGAAAGTAAAATCAATTTTTGAGCTATACTTTGTGAGATGCAACTTGGCGGTGACAAGTGAACAATTGAAAATTTATTTTTAGCATAATTTGTATCCTTATATCCGAATTGGACGTGTGACATATGCATTTGGGGTAGAAAAATAAGTTCTATCCATTGTAACAACCACAAAATGCATAATCACATTCCGAGCTATAGTTTGGGAGATGCAACTTGGTGGTGACAAATGAACAGTTGAAAATCTATTTTTAGCATAACTTTATTTCCGTATATCAGAATTGGACGTGTGACATATTCATTTGGGGTAGAAAAATTAGTTCTGTCCATTTTGAAAACTAGAGAAAGCAGAATCACTTTCCGAGCTATTGTTTGTGAGATGCAACTTGGCGGTGACAAGTGAACAATTGAAAATCTATTTATAGCATAACTTTGCAACTTGGCCCAATTTTGCCCTTACTCTGAGTTGGAGGTGGGCGGAAGTTCCAAGTTCTCGAAATTTGAATCAGGTTTGAAGCCCAAACTGAAGACGATGATTAGGCATCAAGAGATCTCCGACTTTGCTACCTTGGTCAACAAGTGCAGAATGGTAGAGGATGACATGAAGGCAGATGACGTGATGACGCCCAAACTACTTCCTCCAAAACACTCTGGACCTCAAAGGAATTTCTCGCATGAGAAAGGGAAGGGCAAGGTGTTCCAAGAGGAACGAAGACCTTACTCTCGTCCGACGGGTAGTCGAGGTTACACTTCGCATGGGCCGAGGACTCATGCCAATGCAGGAGGGTCACGGTTGAACTCTCCTCCTATGTGCAGTAAATGTGGCCGAACTCATTTTGGTGACTCGTGCCCCGGAATGGCACTAACCTGTTTTCATTGCAAGGAGGTTGGACATATCCGAAGATACTGTCCTAAGTTACCGCAGAGTGTGAATGCGGTGAGGGTTGAACGTCCTCGTTCCACTGGCAGAGTGTTCACCATGAGTGGTGCAGAGGTATCGGGTACAGATGGCCTGATAAAAGGTAATTGCATGGTGGCAGGTATTCCCCTTTTAGTGTTGTTTGATTCGGGAGCGACACACTCCTTTATATCTATTGAATGCGTGGATAGACTGAAATTGCAAACTGAGTCTTTGCCTTTCGACTTGGTCGTATCCACCCCAACTGATGTACATGTGGTGGTGTCGACAGTTGTGTCTCAATGTCATTGTGAAGATGGTGATCTTTCCCAACCTATCGCTAAGGTTTTGATGATGCTCACTATGTCATCAAATGCAAAAAGAAGACTAGCAAATCAAAAGTCAAAGAAGCTCATATGTGTAGTCTAAGTCTTTTAGGTAAAACGATACTTGAACTTAAAATCTCTTAACTATACGATAAAGGCTGATCTTTGAAAAACTCATGCATGAAACTAAGATCATTTGCACAAAAGCACAAGTGTTCTGTTTTTTAAACAGTGTAATCGATTACACAATCCTGGTAATCGGTTACATGCTGATAAACTAATCAGAGCTGTGTATTTTACATGATGTAATCGATTACACTATAATAGTAATCGATTACAACATATTAAAAGCATCAGATATGTGCATTTTTCACATTGTAATCGATTACACCAAGCCGTTGAGTTGTATTTTAAATTTTTAACTGGTGTAATCGATTACATCTTATGGTAATCGATTACACCATATGGTAATCGATTACACCATATGGTAATCGATTACACTTATCAGAACAGTATACTGGTTCTGTTTTGAATGAACTGTTGTAGCTCTTAACTTTTCACAAACTCATACTAGTTCATATGCACGAATTAAACACTATAAATAAGTGTTTTATGACTTGTTTTTCAACATAATTCTGAATACAACTTTCATACTCACAAAGTCACAAAGTTCTCATAATTTCTCTCATTCATTCATAAGTGTTAAGACTTTGATATCAATTTTCATATCTTTCCAATTCTGGAAATTATTCAAAGTCTTAAGGACAAACAAAAGCCTTTGTCCAAGTTATTTAATTCTAAATTAAGTGATCATTTAGTGAGTGATTCAATCCATAAGGCTTCAATTACGATTAGAGATCATTTACTAAAAAGCCTTGTAAAAACCATCTTAAGAATACAAGTTAGTGTCTTGTAAACATTTCACCAAGTGTGGTGAAGTGAAGTATATTGTGAAAGAACGGTGTTAGCCTAGTGCCTAGTGGAATAGGTGAGTAGTCTTGGAAGAAGACGAAGAGGGTGTACCATTGGTTCTTGCAGTAGTGGAAAAATCTTCTTGGTAACAAGAAGGACTGGACGTAGCCTTCAAATTGAAGGTGAACCAGTATACATCTTGGTGTGATCTTCTCTTCCCTTAACTTTTTACATTTTGCAATTATCTTCTAATTTTATTCAAATATTCTGTTCACTACTGCCGCTCATAAACACTCTCTTTAACTTGCAAAGTTTTATAATAAAAGTAGAAAAATTCAGTTTAAGTCTCTACACCTAATTCACCCCCCTCTTAGGTGGCCATATATTCTAACAATTGGCATCAGAGCTTAAGTTTAGGTAATTTTCTCCTAAGATCCTAATATGACCTCAAAACAATATCTAGGAGAGGGATCCAATATTAATCGTCCACCAAACTTTAATGGTGAACATTACGATTTCTGGAAAATTAGGATGAGAATCTTCATTCAGTCTCAAGACTTAGAAATTTAGGACGCCATTGAAAACGGTCCCTTTATTCCAAGTCATCTTAGTTGTGGTATAGTAGAAACAAAACCAAGAAGTGCTTGGGATAATGAAGATAGAAGAAAAGTTCAATATGATCTAAAAGCCAAGAACATTATAACTTCGACTTTGGGAATGGATGAATTCTTTAGAATCTCAAATTTGAAAAACTACAAAAGAGATGTGGGAAACCTTAGAGACCACCCACGAAGGAACAGATGAAGTTAAGCGTTCAAGACTCAATACTCTGTCACAAGAGTATGAACTCTTTAGAATGCTTCCTGGTGAGAAAATACAAGACCTGCAGAAAAGATTTATCCACCTTAATAACCATCTCATTGCCTTAGGAAAAGACCTTTCTACTAATGACTTAAACTTAAAAGTTCTTAGGTCCCTAAATAGAAATTGGCAACCCAAAGTTACTGCCATATCAGAAAATAAGAGTCTATCTAAAATGTCTCTTGCAACCCTCTTTGGTAAATTGCAAGAACATGAATTAGAATTAGGGAGATTAGAGGAAAATGAAGAAATAGAAAAGAATCACAAATCAATTGCTCTAAATACTGTCACTAAAGATAGAAATAGTGATATTGATGACGATCAGGACATGATTCTTCTAGCCAAAAGATTTAATAAATTCTTGAAGAAACTTCAAGAATAAAAAATTTTCAAGAAAAAATGAAAATTCCTCCTCTCAAAACATCACTTGCTTTGAATGCGGCAAAAGTGGCCACATAAAAGCAGATTGTCCTACTCTTAAAAAGAAGGACAGCTATAGCAATAACTTCAACAAAAACAAAGTCAACAATTATAACAATAAAACAAAGAAGGCTTATATAGTTTGGGATGACAATGATATAAGCTCATCATCTGACTCTGACAATGAAGAGAATGCTCAAATAGCACTAATGGCTTCACACCAATCAGAAGATGAACTTGATGAGGTCAGTAACTCTTTTGAATTACATAGTTATGATGAGTTACAAGAAGCTTTTAATGAATTGCATGATGAATTTCTAAAGCTTTCTAAAATATGTTCTAAACAAAAGAAAACCATTGTAGAATTAGAAAGTAAAGTCAACTCTCAAAACAAACTCACTAGTTGTAATAAATGTATAGAAAAAGAATCCAAAATACATGAATTAACAAATGAAATAAACACTTTAAATAGGAGCACTAAAAACTTGGACAAAATCTTGTTGAATCAACGCCCTTCAAATAACAAAAGAGGGATCGGTTATTCTCCTAATAATAATAGTGGCCAAAACAAAACTGTCTTTATAAAAGAAAGTGTTAGTAAACTTCCTTATGTCAATGAAAGGGCTGTACCAAAATTTAAGAACTCAGATTTCTACACTTCCCCTAAAAATTTTAAAAGTAATAACTTGATCTATAAGTATACATGTAATTATTGTAATCATCATGGTCATACTCCTAACAACTGTTATGTTAAAAATTATGGAGTACCAAAAGGTAAATTTGTATGGGTTGAGAAAGGCATTAACAAAAAAGGACCCAAATCACTTTGGGTACCTAAATCTAAAATATAAATTTATTTTGTAGGTATGCTTTGGAGCAGAAAACGATCTATGGTACCTAGACAGTGGCTGCTCAAGGCATATGACTGGTGACAAATCAAAGTTCAGCTTTATTCTACCAAAAGATGGATTTGTCACATATGGCGATAACAATAAAGGTAAAATTTTAGGAATTGGAAGGATTGGTAAACCTCCACATGTTACTATAGAAAATGTCTTATATGTTGATGGCTTAAAACATAATCTTCTTAGCATAAGTCAACTATGTGATAAAGGCTTAAATGTCATCTTTAAGAAGGATTTATGTACTATAGAAGATAGCAAGACTCATAAGACTAAACTTTTCGGAAAAAGAACAAATAACATATTTATGATTTCCTTAAGTGACCAATCATTAAGCACTTTTTTGTGTAACAAAGGCTTTTCAAAAGGAAAAGTCGATACCACTCTTTTTATCAAAAGACTTGATGATCATACTCAGCTTGTGCAAATTTATGTTGACGATATCATTTTTGGTTCCACAAATGAATCTTTATGTAGTGAATTTGCAAACATGATGCAAGGAGAGTTTGAAATGTCCATGATGGGCAAATTAAACTTCTTCCTTGGATTGCAAATTAAACAAACGAGTAGTGGAATCTTTATCAGTCAAACTAAATATTGCACAGAGCTTTTAAAGAAATATGAAATGGACAGTTGTAAAGAGATAGCCACACCTATGGGTACCAACACATATCTAGATCAAGATTTATCAGGTAACCCCATAGATATAACAAAATATCGAGGCATGATTGGCTCTTTGCTATATCTTACTGCTAGTAGGCCTGATATTATGTTTAGTGTGTGTCTATGCGCTAGATATCAATCCTGTCCAAAAGAGTCGCATTTGACTGCCGTAAAAATACTTAAAAGGAACTTTGGATGTTGCTTTATGGTATCCAAAAGGCAGTCTATGTAATTTAATTGGATATACCGATTCTGACTTTGCCGGTTGCAAAACCGAAAGTAAAAGTACTAGTGGTACTTGTCACATTTTTGGCAATGCATTAATTGCTTGGACTTGTAAGAAACAAGCTAGTGTAGCCTTAAGTACCGCTGAGGCAGAATACATTGCTGCCGGTAGTTGTTGTGCCCAAGTTTTGTGGCTAAAACAACAACTGTGTGACTATGGTATTGACATAGGCTGCATTCCCATTTTGTGTGACAATACAAGTGCTATTAATATCTCTAAGAATCCTATAATGCACTGTAGAACAAAACATATAGACATTAGACATCACTTTCTTAGAGACCATGTTCTTAAGCAGGATGTTGAACTTAAGTTTGTTGACACACATGCACAAATGGCTGACATTTTCAAAAAGCCTTTAGGAAAAGAACCCTTCTTCAAAATTAAGAAAAAACTTGGTATTTTGGCAGAAAAAGAATTAAGTTAAATTTTCTCTTTGAATCTTTATGAGATCAACTATGTGATATTGTGTGTATTTATTGTTTAAGTATATGATTTACTATACTTCAGCCTCGTGATCCTCCACCTTTCTAGTGATCTTAGCTTAGGATTAGGATTTCTAGTTTTTATGAAGGACCTGTTGTTGTTTGTTGTTTCTGACTTTATTAGTATGATATCTTTACTAATGTTTGCTTTGCATCCTTGAACTACAAACTTATGGATTATGCATGTTACTGTTCTACTATATGGTTTAACGTATTTTGTTCTAAATTATGAATGATTTTCTGCATATTATCCTTTCATTATTATGCTTAATCTGCTATACCTAGTCTCCTTTTTGATAATGTCAAAAGGGGGAGAAAATGGTTGTATGTTCAAATTTATTTCAGGCACAATTTTTTCAAAGTTATGCAATAAGACCAAAAGTCAGGGGGAGAACCGCTAAACATGAATCAACTATCAAGACATAGTTCGCCATCATCAAAAAGGGGGAGATTGTGAAGATGGTGATCTTTCCCAACCTATCGCTAAGGTTTTGATGATACTCACTATGTCATCAAATGCAAAAAGAAGACTAGCAAATCAAAAGTCAAAGAAGCTCATATGTGTAGTCTAAGTCTTTTAGGTAAAACGATACTTGAACTTAAAATCTCTTAACTATACGATAAAGGCTGATCTTTGAGAAACTCATGCATGAAACTAAGATCATTTGCACAAAAGCACAAGTGTTCTGTTTTTTAAACAGTGTAATCGATTATACAATCCTGGTAATCGGTTACATGCTGATAAACTAATCAGACCTGTGTATTTTACATGATGTAATCGATTACACTATAATAGTAATCGATTACAACATATTAAAAGCATCAGATATGTGCATTTTTCACATTGTAATCGATTACACCATGTTTGGTAATCGATTACATCAAGCCGTTGAGTTTGTATTTTAAATTTTTAACAGGTGTAATCGATTACACCATATGGTAATAGATTACACTAATCAGAACAGTATACTGGTTCTGTTTTGAATGAACTGTTGTAGCTCTTAACTTTTCACAAACTCATACTGGTTCATATGCACGAATTAAACACTATAAATAAGTGTTTTATGACTTGTTTTTCAACATAATTCTGAATACAACTTTCATACTCACAAAGTCACAAAGTTCTCATAATTTCTCTCATTCATTCATAAGTGTTAAGACTTCGATATCAATTTTCATATCTTTCCAATTCTGGAAATTATTCAAAGTCTTAAGCACAAACAAAAGCCTTTGTCCAAGTTATTTGATTCTAAATTAAGTGATCATTTAGTGAGTGATTCAATCCATAAGGCTTCAATTACGATTAGAGAGTCACTTACTAAAAAGCCTTGTAAAAACTATCTTAAGAATACAAGTTAGTGTCTTGTAAACATTTCACCAAGTGTGGTGAAGTGAAGTATATTGTGAAAGAACAGTGTTAGCCTAGTTCCTAGTGGAATAGGTGAGTAGTCTTGGAAGAAGACGAAGAAGGTGTACCATTGGTTCTTGCAATAGTGGAAAAATCTTCTTGGTAACAAGAAGGACTGGACGTGGCCTTCAAATTGAAGGTGAACCAGTATACATCTTGGTGTGATATTCTCTTCCATTAACTTTTTACATTTTGCAATTATCTTCTACTTTTATTCAAATATTCTGTTCACTACTTCCGCTCATAAACACTCTCTTTAACTTGCAAAGTTTTATAATAAAAGTAGAAAAATTCAGTTTAAGTCTCTACACCTAATTCACCCCCCTCTTAGGTGGCCATATATTCTAACAGAGTGGTGGTGAATGGCAGGACTTTTACCGTGGATTTAATCTGCTTACCACTATCCCAGTTAGATATAATTATGTGGATGGACTGATTGTCATCAAATCGTGTGGTGCTTAATTGTGCTGATAAGACTGTGGTATTCGGGAATCTAGATGAGATTTATGATGAGGTTATTATCATGAAGCCGTTATCGACGAAGGAAGTCAGGACTTCCTATAAGGAGGGAGGGGCTGTGTTTATGTTGTTGGCATCTCTGGAGGGTATTGAGAAACCCAAGGTTGAGGACATTCCGATAGTTCGTGAGTTTCCTGAGGTATTTCCTGGTGATATTTCGGAATTGCCTCCAGTGAGAGAAGTTGAATTCTCTATCGATTTGGTGCCTGGAACGAGACCCATCTCTATAGCTCCTTATAGGATGGCACCGTTAGAATTATTGGCAAAGAAGTTTATTTGTCCTAGTGTCTCGCCGTGGGGTGCGCCTGTTTTGTTGGTTAAGAAGAAAGATGGTAGTATGCGGTTGTGTACTGACTATAGGCAATTGAACAAGGTTACTATCAAGAATAAGTATTCGTTGCCTATGAAAGTGTGCATGTCAAGAGAAACACTTTGGAAAGCTCTCTTTATGTGTCATGGTTTTGATGAGGACAACTTGTGCGAATAAGAGCTTGAAGATCATCAACAAATCAACGTGCTTAAGTCTTCTGATTGGTACTAAGCTTAGACTAGAGATTAGTTTAAGTTGAGTCTAAGGCTTAAGTCACCTAATACATGTCTCATATGCATAAATCATTTAAATCATTTTCATTTTGAGATATGTCATTCATAATATGTTCATGCATCACATAAATACATATATATATGTGCATTCTAGGCATAAACTAAGTGTTAAACATGTATGAATTAAGTGCATAACGTATTTGAGTTTTTTACACATGAAAATATGTTGTTAATCGATTAAGGCATAGGTTAATCGATGAATCTAACTGTTTGAACAATTTAATCGATTAAGGCATTCGTTAATCGATTAACTGGGTTTCAGAATTAATTCTTTATAAACTGCGTTTTTCAGAATTAATTTTAGTAGTTGCATGTTGCATTTTTAGAAAGTTGGAGCATTTTTCGTGATAATTGTTGCATCTAATTGTAAATGCATTTGTGAGTTTAGAAAAGAGAGAATTCTATGCTTTAGGATTGAGTGCATTACATGATTTATTTCTCATCTTTTCATATCACATGTTCATGCATATTATTGATGCTTCTTGATTAGATTTTTACATTCTATGCATTCTATTTTCAAACTAATACATCTTCATATTGCATGAGTTTGTATTAGGTGATTAGAGTGAAGTGTCTTCTTGTTAGATATAAGCTTTGTAATAGCTTAAGTTTACTCTATTTTCTTTTTGATTGAGAAATTGTTGTAACATTGGGAATCTCGAGGTGTTGTATCGCCGAAGAGATTGAGTGTATCTTCATTGTGTTTAGACTTAGAGATAAGGAAAGAACAGAGGTTCTTGGCTGGGGCTACGCCGAAAGAAAGGTTTTCTTTGTCGGTAGGAAGGGAGTCAAACCATAGAATAAGAGTCTTTATTATCTTGTATTGTCTAAGTGTTGTAATTGGATGATGTGTATGTAATAACATTGATTCGATTATAGTGAAGAAAATCTCCCAAATCAGCCGGAGGCCTGGATGTAGTTTGCGGTGGACAAGCAAACGAACCAGGATAAAATTCGTGTTGCAGGATTTTTTCTCTCTCTCTCTTTATTGCATTTAATCGGTTAACTTGTATAGTGGATTTAATGGCTAATTTGTTTCTGTGCTATACTGTTAATACTCTGATAAATCTGTAAGCTCTGTAAATTCGTTTTGTTATCGATTAATTGTCGTGCAAGTAATCGTATCTGCCTAAGCTTACTGTTTCTGTTTAATCGATTAAGTCAAGTTTGTTAATCGATTATACTCATTTTGTTAATCGATTAAGTCGATTGTGTTGATTGTGTTAATCGATTATCCCTGTTCTGTTAATCGATTAATTAGGTGTATTTCAGCATTAAGTGTTGTTTTTCGAAAAGCGGATATTCTAACTGCTACACCTATTCAACCCCCCCCCCCCCTTCTAGGTGTATTGTAACCACTGATACCTAACAAGTGGTATCAGAGCTAGTACGAAGTGCTAGCTCAACCGCGTATTTGTGATCCTAAGGGAAAAAGGAATGGGTTCGTCAAACCCATTTGTTGGTGATGGTTCATCCATTAATCGACCACCTATATTCAGTGGTGAAGGGTATGCCTACTGGAAAGTCCGCATGCAAATTTTTATTGAAGCCATAGACTCGGATATTTGGGAATCCGTAGTCAACGGCCCTTTCGTTCCACAGCATCTTGTGGACAATGAACCTAAAGACAAGCCTAAAAGTCTATGGACCGATGATGAGCGGAAAAAGGTCCAGCTTAACCTACGAGCTAAAAATATCATCACATCGGCCCTATCCTATGATGAGTTCTTTAGAGTCTCGCAGTGCCAAAATGCAAAAGAAATGTGGGACACTTTACAAGTGACTCACGAAGGCACTAGCGAAGTCAAGCGCGCTAGATTAAATGCGCTGACCAACGAATATGAGTTATTTCGCATGTTACCTAGTGAATCAATCAGTGATATGCAAAAGCGATTTACTCATATTCTTAATCATTTAGTTGCTCTAGATAAATCATTTGCCAGAGGTGAACTAACTAATAAAGTTTTGCGTTGTCTTGACAGAAAATGGCAACCAAAGGTAACTGCAATTGTTGAATCCAAAGACTTGGACTCTATGCCTCTAGCTACACTATTTGGAAAGCTTCAAGAGCACGAAATGGAATTGGGTCGCTTGACTATGCACGAAGGTTCAGACCGGAAGAAGAAAAACATCACATTGAAGGCCACAACCTCCAAATCAAAAGAAGAAAAAGATGATGATCAATCTGACTCCGATCTAGATGATGAAACTATGAGTCTCCTTGTTCGAAAATTTAGCAAATTCATTAAAAGAAAAGGTGGACTCAAAAAGTTTCAAAAGAAAGAAGCAAGAGAATCAACCAACAAAGGCAAGAACAACAAAGATCGCTTCACTTGCCATGAGTGTGGAAAAGCAGGACACATGAGATTTCAATGTCCTACCTATCTGAAAAAGGTTGATTCAGAGAAGAGCATTCCCAGGGAATTCAAGTCCAAGAAAGCTTACATTGTATGGGATGTACCTGAGGAGGAAACGACATCAAGCACCTCTAGTGAGGAGGAGTCAGCGAAGCTATGTCTGATGGCTAGATCTGACAACGATGGGAACTCAGACTCACACGAGGATAATAATGAGGTATATTCTGACACCTCATCCACTTCGGATGACTCACCCTCTTATGATGTTTTATATGTTGAGTTACATGAGGAACTAAAGAAATTGGCAAGGATAAACATTGATAAGAAAAGGGTAATCCTTAAAAATGAAGAGAAAATAAGCCAACTACAAAAAGAATTAGATGAATTAAAATTAGAAAATGAAACTTTAGATCTCATCTATTCTTGTAGCACATGTAACTGCTCTGCTAATAATTTATGTCAAAAACCTGTATGTGAGACTTGCGAGACTTTGCAAGAAGACAATTTTAAACTAAAAGAAAAACTCGAATGTCTCACAAACAGTAAACAGCAATTAGACACTCTGCTTAGTCAAACAAGAAACGTTGGTGATCGTACTGGTCTAGGTTTTACTCGCTCGGCTAAAAATAAAAGACCATATAGAAAACCTGTAGCTCATACTAAAAATAAAGATCATAAGCATTCACCTACATGTTTTTGTTGTAATACATATGGTCATACTTCTTATTCATGTTATATTAGAAAGTATGGTATACCTAGCGGAGTTTATGTATGGATAAAGAAGGGAGATAATTCCCTAATCACTAACAGAAAAGGATCCAACATAAATTGGGTACCTGAGAAAAGCAGGTGATCTGTTTTGCAGGTATGTCTTCGAACACAAGGACAAAAATGGTATTTAGACAGTGGGTGTTCGAGACATATGACAGGTGACAGATCAAATTTCCTGGATCTCTCACTTAAAGGAAAAGGATACGTCACGTACGGAGACAACAACAAGAGAAAGATACTTGGCACTGGAACAGTTGGTAACTCATCTCAAACTCAAATTGAAAATGTCCTTTATGTTGAAGGACTAGAACATAATCTTCTGAGTATAAGCCAACTCTGTGACAAAGGTAATCGTGTATCTTTCGATTCTGACTGTTGCATCATTCGTGACATTTTATCTAATAATGTTAAATTTGTTGGTCATCGTATAAATAATATTTACATGGTTAACTTGGATGATGTCACCGCATTATTTTCAAAATGTTTTATTTCTAAAGAAGATGACATCTGGCTCTGGCACAGACGCGTTGCACATATCCATATAAAACATCTAGATAAATTGTCATCAAACGAACTAGTTGAGGGGCTACCAAAACTAAATTTTAAAACTAAAGAGATTTGTGACACTTGTCAAAAGTGTAAACAAACCAAAAATTCTTTTAAAAACAAAAATGTGATATCCACTTCAAGACCTTTGGAGTTATTCCATATGGACTTGTTTGGACCATCACAAATCATGAGTTTTGGTGGTAACTACTATGCTCTAGTTATTGTTGATGATTTCTCTCGATTTACATGGACATTATTTTTATATGCAAAAAACGACGCCTTCAAGTCTTTTAAAAATCTTGCCAAGCAAATTCAAAACCAACTTAACCTGAAAATAGTATATATACGAAGTGATCACGGGGGAGAATTTGAGAACCTTCAGTTCGACAAATTCTGTGATAAGCATGGCATTGTGCATCAGTTCTCTGCTCCTCGCACTCCACAACAAAATGGAGTTGTCGAGAGGAAAAATCGCGTGTTAGAAGAATTAGCGAGAACCATGCTTAATGAAAGTAATACCCCCAAATACTTATGGGCAGATGCAGTTCATACTGCATGTTATGTTATAAATCGAGTACTTTTAAGGCCTAATTTGAATAAAACTCCTTATGAACTATTAAAAGGTCGTAAACCAAACATATCCCATCTTCACGCTTTCGGTTGCAAATGTTTTATATTAAATAATGGAAAGCGGGCTTTAGGAAAATTCGATTCAAAAGTCGATGAGGGGATATTTTTGGGATACTCGATTCATAGCAAAGCGTTCAGAATTCTTAATAAATATTCAATGCAAGTTGAAGAGTCTATCCATGTACAATTTGACGAATCTTCTCCAAAAGAGAAGAGAAAGGTCGTATCTGATGATGTTGCAGGTGCTTTGGAAGAAGCATACTCAAAGAACATGGATAATGAAGAAGCAACTAATGAAGAATGTCAAACCAAATCTCGAGAGCATTCAGATATGCCAGTTGTGTGGAAAACCAAGAAAGCTCACCCAATCGATAAAGTAATAGGTGACATATCTACGGGAGTGGTAACCCGTAGTTCCTTACGAAACTTTTGTAATTTTGATGCTTTTGTATCTCAAATTGAGCCTAAGACCATTGATGAGGCCATTAAGGATGTGCACTGGGGTATAGCTATGCAAGAAGAGCTGAACCAGTTCGAGGGTAATAATGTTTAGGACTTGGTCCCTAAACCTAAAGATCATCCCATGATTGGTACTCGATGGGTCTTCAGAAATAAGCTTGATGAGTCAGGCTTAATCATTCGAAATAAGGCACGCTTGGTGGCCAAAGGCTACAACCAGGAGGAGGGTATCGATTATGACGAAACCTATGCCCCTGTAGCCAGATTAGAGGCCATCAGGATGCTACTTTCCTTTGCATCTATTATGAACTTCAAACTATTTCAAATGGACGTAAAAAGCGCCTTCCTGAATGGCTACATTCAAGAAGAAGTTTATGTTGACCAATCGCCTGGTTTTGAAAATTTTAAATATCCGAACCACGTTTATAAACTTAAAAAGGCACTCTATGGTCTCAAACAAGCTCCTAGAGCTTGGTATGATAGACTTAGTACCTTTCTTTTAAAAAAAGGGTTCGAAAGAGGCTTGGTTGACACAACGCTTTTTATTCGTAAATCAGAAAATCATGTATTACTTGTACAAATCTATGTGGATGACATAATATTTGGATCTACTAATGATTTTTTGTGTAAAGAATTTTCTGAGATGATGCAGGGGGAGTTCGAAATGTCTATGATGGGAGAACTCACATTCTTTCAAGGACTTCAGATAAAGCAACTAGAAAGTGGGATATTCATCCATCAGGCAAAATATTGCAAAGAGCTGCTCAAGAAATTTGAAATGGACAATTGTAAGGAAGCTTCCACTCCTATGGCATCTGCTTGCTACCTAGATAAGGACGAAAAAGGAAAAGTAATAGAGGTAACAAAGTATCGAGGAATAATTGGGTTATTACTTTACTTAACTACAAGTCGACCTGATATCATGTTTAGTGTATGTATGTGTGCGAGATTTCAATCATCACCTAGAGAATCACATCTTAAAACTGTTAAAAGAATCATGAGATATTTAAAAGGAACAACTAACATGGGATTATGGTATCCTCGGGATGCCTCACTATCCTAGGTAGGTTATTCCGATTCCGATTTCGCCAAATGTAAATTGGATCGGAAAAGCACTAGTGGTACTTGTCACTTGTTGGGAAGTTCATTAGTAGCATGGCACAGCAAAAAGCAAGCCTGTGTTGCTTTGTCCACCGCCGAAGCAGGAATACATTGCCGCTGGTGTGTGTTGCGCTCAAATCCTTTGGATGAAGCAGCAACTCAAGGACTATGGTCTTAAACTTGAAAAGATCCCTATTAAATGCGATAATACAAGTGCCATAAACCTATCCAAGAATCCCGTTTTGCATTCTAGAACTAAGCATATAGAAATTAGACATCATTTTTTGCGTGATCATGTACAAAAAGGTGACTGCGTTCTTGAATTTGTTGAAACTTCTAAACAGTTAGCTGATATTTTCACCAAGCCCCTTCCCAGGGATACTTTCTTTGTTCTAAGGAGAGAACTTGGAATTCTTGATGAACAATATCTCGATTGAAATTGTTTAGTTGTTTGCATTATCGTCTTGCCTCTATATGCCTATGTGTCTTTTGCTTAAATGATATATGTTAAAATGCAAAAATATGTCTCTTGATTAACTCTTTCTGTGATTATGAATGTCTCGATTAATCCGTCACAATGTATGCATGAGCCCTAAAAAGTTGAAACCATTCTACTGCCTAAAAATCAATTTTTACTATGATTAATCGATTAAACACTTGCTATTAATCGATTACCTGGGCATCAGTTTTTTTTAAAATTCGAATTTTACATTGGTTTAATCGATTAAACCTGCCCATTAATCGATTAAAACCAGCATTTTAAAGGCAGACAACAATTCGGTTTTACACTTTTTTTGGCATTTTCTCAACCTCTCTTATACTTTGAGTTTCTGGATTCAGTTGTTGTTATGGATTCAAGTTTTTCTTGTGTGTGCCTCTTTTATGTTCTTGATTGACATTTCGTGGTTTGTATGGTTGCTGAATACTTTTACTCTTTATGCTATTGTTATTTTGATTATGTCGAATAGCTTATTTTGATTACGTAAATGGTTCTTGATCATATGAGATTTTCTGCTTATTGTGATTTGATATGGTAAATCTTGTATGCCGTTCATTTTACCAAATTGGCTATTTCTTTTGTATAAACTAGCGCATTTTTTCAATTTTCTACAAAATAAAACAGGTTAATTGTTAAATCCCAAATTAACTCATTGACTTTGTTTTATGCATAACTCATATCTCTGCCTTATTTTTGACCTGGGTTATATTTTTGATAATGTCAAAAGGGGGAGAAAGGTTGTTTTGTTGTTTTCTGATTGTGCAGGTTGATCGTAATAACATCTTCCGAAATATTTGCGCATCATATCAACCATGCCAACACAATCTTCAAGCTATTTCATCACAGTTGATATATTTGATGTAGTGTTTGTCATCATCAAAAAGGGGGAGATTGAAAGTGTGCATGTCAAGAGGAACACTTTGGAAAGCTCTCTTTATGTGTCATGGTTTTGATGAGGACAACTTGTGCGAATAAGAGCTTGAAGATCATCAACAAATCAACGTGCTTAAGTCTTCTGATTGGTACTAAGCTTAGACTAGAGATTAGTTTAAGTTGAGTCTAAGGCTTAAGTCACCTAATACATGTCTCATATGCATAAATCGTTTAAATCATTTTCATTTTGAGATATGTCATTCATAATATGTTCATGCATCACATAAATACATGTATATGTGCATTCTAGGCATAAACTAAGTGTTAAACATATATGAATTAAGTGCATAACGTATTTGAGTTTTTTACACATGAAAATATGCTGTTAATCGATTAAGGCATAGGTTAATCGATGAATCTAACTGTTTGAACAATTTAATCGATTAAGGCATTCGGTTAATCGATTAACTGGGTTTCAGAATTAATTCTTTATAAACTGCGTTTATCAGAATTAATTTTAGAAGTTGCATGTTGCACTTTTAGAAAGTTGGAGCATTTTTCGTGATAATTGTTGCATCTAATTGTAAATGCATTTGTGAGTTTAGAAAAGAGAGAATTCTATGCTTTAGGATTGAGTGCATTACATGATTTATTTCTCATCTTTTCATATCACATGTTCATGCATATTATTGATGCTTCTTGATTAGATTTTTACATTCTATGCATTCTGTTTTCAAACTAATACATCTTCATATTGCATGAGTTTGTATTAGGTGATTAGAGTGAAGTGTCTTCTTGTTAGATATAAGCTTTGTAATAGCTTAAGTTTACTCTATTTTCTTTTTGATTGAGAAATTGTTGTAACATTGGGAATCTCGAGGTGTTGTATCGCCGAAGAGATTGAGTGTATCTTCATTGTGTTTAGACTTAGAGATAAGGAAAGAACAGAGGTTCTTGGCTGGGGCTACAGCCGGAAGAAAGTTTTCTTTGTCGGTAGGAAGGGAGTCAAACCATAGAATAAGAGTCTTTATTATCTTGTATTGTCTAAGTGTTGTAATTGGATGATGTGTATGTAATAACATTGATTCGATTATAGTGAAGAAAATCTCCCAAATCAGTCGGGAGGCCTGGATGTAGTTTGCGGTGGACAAGCGAACGAACCAGTATAAATTCGTGTTGCAGGATTTTTTTTTCTCTCTCTCTTTATTGCATTTAATTCGGTTAACTTGTATAGTGGATTTAATGGCTAATATGTTTCTGTGCTATACTGTTAATACTCTGATAAATCTGTAAGCTCTGTAAATTCGTTCTGTTATCGATTAATTGTCGTGCAAGTAATCGTATCTTCCTAAGCTTACTGTTTCTGTTTAATCGATTAAGTCAAGTTTGTTAATCGATTATACTCATTCTGTTAATCGATTAAGTCGATTGTGTTGATTGTGTTAATCGAATATCCTTGTTCTGTTAATCGATTAATTAGGTGTATTTCAGCATTAAGTGTTGTTTTTCGAAAAGCGGATATTCTAACCGCTACACCTATTCAACCCCACCCCTTCTAGGTGTATTGTAACCACTGATACCTAACAGCCTATAATTGATGACTTAATGGATCAGTTGAGAGGAGCGGTGTTGTTTTCAAAGATTGTACCTTCGGTCGGGTTACCACCAACATCGGGTGAAGTAAGAGGATATTCCTAAAACTCCTTTTAGGACAAGGTGTGGGCATTTTGAGTATTTGGTCATGCCTTTGGGTGTAACTAATGCCCCATCAATATTTACCGACTACATGAATCGGATTTTCCATCCGTATTTGGATTCATTCGTAGTAGTATTTATTGATGACATTTTAGTTCACTCCAAAAGCCGAGAGGAACATGCTGAACACCTGCAGATTGTTCTAGAACTCTTGAGTAAGAACCAGTTGTATGCTAAATTGACTAAATGTGATTTCTGGTTGGAATCGGTTAACTTTCTCGGACATGTAATATCCAAGGAAGGGGTAGCTGTCGATGCTTCAAAGGTTGAAGCGGTTATGGAATGGGTAGTGCCCAAGTCGGTTACTAAAATCCTGGAGTTTTCTGGGTTTGGCTGGCTATTATCGGAAATTCATTGAAGGATTTTTGAAATTGGCACTATCGTTGACTAAGCTCACTCGGAAAGGAGAACTGTATGTGTGGACACTTCGTTGTGAGGAAAGCTTTCAGGAGTTGAAACGAAGGTTGACTACGACACAAGTGTTGGTTCTTCCTTGTACCGATAAGGATTTCAGTGTTTATTGTGATGCTTCCAAGCAAGGTTTGGGTTGTGTTTTGATGCAGGAAGGGAAAGTTGTTGCCTATGCTTCTCGTCAGTTAAGAACGCACGAGCAAAACTACCCTACTCATGATTTAGAATTGGCTGCAGTGGTCTTTGCTTTAAAAATCTAGAGACACCATCTCTATGGCATAAGGTTTGTGGTGTACAGTGACCACAAGAGTTTGAAATATCTGTTTGATCAAAAGGAGCTGAATATGAGGCAGAGGAAATGGATGGAGTTCCTAAAGGATTATGATTTTGGACTGCAGTACCATCCGGGAAAGGCCAATGTAGTGGCCGATGCGCTAAGTCGGAAATCTTTACACATGTCTGCTTTGATGGTTAGGGAAGGGAAACTGATTGAAGAGTTCAGGAGATATGAACTTGGATGTTCAGACAAAGCCTCATAATATGATTTTTGGAATGCTGAAGGTCACCAATGAACTGTTTGATCAAATCCGAGTATTGCAAGTTGAGGATATCGAGATAATAGCAAAACGGGATTTGATGCTAAGTGGCAAGGAAACTGATTTCGCATCGGACCCTAGTGGAATGTTGCGTTATAAAGGGAGAGTGTGTGTGCCTCGTGATGAGGAAATATGGAAGAGTATTTTAGAAGAGTCTCATAAGAGCAAGATGAGTTTTCACCCGGTAACTACCAAGATATACCAAGATTTGATGAAGTTGTTTTGGTGGTCAGGGTTGAAGAGGGATGTGGCTAAGTATGTCTCGAGTTGTTTAGTGTGTCAAAAAGCCAAAATTGAGCATCAGCGACCGGCGGGAGAGTTACAATCCCTAGAAATTCCTGTGTGGAAGTGGGATTGTATCTCCATGGATTTTGTATCGGGTTTCCCTAAAACTCAGAAAGGATATGATTCGATATGGGTGATAGTGGATCGGTTAACGAAATCTGCACACTTTCTACCTATGAACATGAGATATTCTTTGGAGCGATTGGCGGAACTGTACATCCGGGAAATAGTTCGTTTTCATGGGATACCGTCGAGCATTATATTAGGATAGGGATCCCCGTTTTACTTCCAACTTTTGGACTAGTTTGCAGTCCGCATTAGGAACTAAGTTGAAGTTAAGTTCAGCTTATCATCCACAAACGGACGGTCAATCGGAAAGAACTATACAGTCATTGGAAGATCTTCTGAGGGCTTGTGTCTTGGAACAACCGGGGAGTTGGGATGGCATGTTGCCTCTAATTGAATTTAATTACAACAATAGTTTCGATTCGAGTATTGGAATGGCACCTTATGAGTCATTGTATGGTAGGAAGTGCCGAACTCCAGTGAGTTGGTTTGAGACTGGGGAGAACATGATATTGGGGCCCGAGCTGGTCCAAGAGACTACGAATAAGATCAAGAAAATCCGAGAGAACATGAGGATCGCCCAGAGTCGACAGAAAAGCATTACGATAAGAGGCGGAAACCTCTTGAGTTTAATGAGGGAGATCATGTTTTCATGAGAGTAATCCCGACTACCGGAATTGGTAGGGTGTTGAAGTCTCGCAAGCTGACTCCGAGATTTATTGGACCGTATCAAGTATTGAAAAGGATTGGGCCGTAGCATATCGGATTGCTTTGCCTCCGTTGTTGTCGAACCTTCATAATGTGTTTCATGTGTCTCAGTTAAGGAAGTATATTGGAGATCCATCTCATGTGGTAGAATCTGATCAGATAGAGTTGGAAAATAACTTGACCTTTTCGACGTTGCCTTGTGAGGATCATGGATACTAGTATCAAGAGACTAAGAGGCAAGGAGATTCCTTTGGTGAAAGTACTATGGAGCCAAGTAGACGAAGGGGATGCTACTTGGGAGGTGGAGCGTGACATGAGGGAGGATTACCCTCATTTGTTCGAATCGAAGTATGTTAAATTTTCAGGGGACGAAAATTCTTATATGAGGGGGAGGATTGTAACACCCTAAATTTTAAGTCTTTAAAATTATAGTATCAGTCCTGGGATCCTCGCTTGAGCGAGAGATTCTCGCATGGGCGAGAAAGGCTCATTTGGGAGGGTGAAATCCTGGGCTATACTGGAGGAATTCTCGCCTGAGCGAGAGTTGCCTCGCCTAGGCGAGAAATGGCATTTTGGGACTGTTGAGACTGTGAGATTCTCGCTTGAGCGAGAGGATCAGATCTGAGTTTTTAAAATGGGCGGGATTTTCTCGTGTAAGGACCCAAATTCTACCCTTGAAATTTTTCTTATTTTAATTCAATTCCATGCAATCACTCATAACTCACATTACCAATTTAATATCCTTACTTCAAAATCTTACTTCCCTCCTCACACTCATATCCATGAATCAATAATGACATACATAATCATTCGACAGAAAAATATAATTCGTATTAATGCAGATTAGTAACTACCGCATACAACTAGCTATGGGTTTCCAAAATACCCAGAGCTACACATATCCAGAGTTACACCCTCATGTTAGATAATATATATATATATATTTGTCCATAGTTACATAATGTTTCAAACAATCAATTATACACTCATGTACAAAATTGTGCAAATAAATAATTCCAAAATATAAAGCTCCCTAAGCTCCCCAAAAATGAGTTCCCCTCATGTTACCTGTTTATCTGCAATGGGATTATCAATGACAAGTACACAAACACACAAAGGAGTAAGTCGTTTATTCAATAAACATCATTATAAGATAATCCACATTAGAAAAGGGTTAGTAAACCATTTTTGAAATTCATTTTGCTTTGATGCATAACTTGAGCCAAAGTCGCTACACCCCTCAAGGTTAGCTAAAAGCAGATTCTCATTTCTTTTAGAAGAAAACATGCTACATATACTCGAGCCGGAGTTTTGCTTATATACTTAAGCCAGAGTTTTGCTTATATACTCAAGCCAGAGTTTTGCTTATATACTCAAGCCAGAGTTTCGCTTATATACTCAAGTCAAGCCAGAGTTTCGCTTATATACTCAAGCCAGAGTTTCGCTTATATACTCAAGCCAGAGTTTTGCTTATATACTCAAGCCAGGGTCGCTAACCATTCATGGTCGGCTAATAAGACATTTTTATTTCTTTGATATCACCATTTCTCGCTTCCCGTGAATCTACACCCGCTTTAGTAAAAACACACCCATATATGTTAATACTAAACGCATAGTTCACAACTCAATCGTCACATAACCAGAAAATACACACATTTTCCATCTTCCGCAAATCTACGCCTACTTTAGTATAAACACACCCATATATGTTTATACTAAATGCGTAATTCACAACTCAATCATTGCATAACCATAAGATACACACATTTTCCATTCCAAGTGCACAATTAATGACTTATCCTTCCCTTGGTGAGTGTTGGGTTTGGTTCTTGGCAACTTCACAAGTTCCACCGACACCACCACCAACTCTAGGATCTTTCCTCATTCCCACCATATAACACAATGTTAGTCATTTATTCCAGATATCACATAAACAACTTATATTGCATTATTCAACCATACAAGATATTTCATAATATTTTCAATGTTGTCAAAATACTTTCATCATAAGTTTACAACCATTCAAAACATACATAATCATCTCATATTTCATCATTAGAAAGTAAACTCATCTTCTACCTCTAGAATTTTACCCATTTTCCGATTTTTAACTACATTTTCTCTTTAGGGTTTTGGGGTTTTCATGAATCAACCCATAACCCTTTCCATTCTTGAAATACTAACTCTTAACCAAGAGTTGTAAGAGAGAAACAACATAAAACGAACCATAACTCAAAAGGATGAGTTTCCATGGTTTCCATCATTTTGAGAAGAGATCCAACATACCCACAATAGGTTTTAAAGAGAAGAAAAGAGTTAGAATCAAGAGTTTTACCTCTTCTCAAGCTCTTAGATGAGTATCCAACCTTCTTGTCCTTGAAAAAGCTCTCTTCTCTCACCCTTCTTCTTTTCTAAACCCTAGGTTGTGTTTGGGGTTTCTCATTAAATGCTTGTCTCGTCGGGTTCTCGCTTAAGCGAGCCCTTTCTCGCTCAAGCGAGAAAATCCCGCCTATTTTAAAAGTTCAGATCTGACCCTCTCGCTCAAGCGAGAATCTCACAGTCTCAACAGTCCCAAAATGCCATTTCTCGCCCAGGCGAGACAGCTCTCGCTCAGGCGAGAATTCTCCAGTATAGTCCAGGATTTCACCCTCCCAGGTGCGCCTTTCTCGCCCAGGCGATAATCTCTCGCTCAAGCGAGGATCCCAGGACTGATACTATAATTTTAAAGACTCAAATTTAGGGTGTTACATCTCGCTTGAGCGAGAATGAGCTCGCTTAAGCGAGAACCCGTCGAGTTGCATTAAATGAGAAACCCCCAAACTCATTTTAGGGTTAAGAAAAGAAGAGAGGTGAGAGAAGAGAGCTTTTCCAAGGGCAAGAAGCTTTGATACTCATCCAAGAGCTTGAGAAGAGGTAAAACTCTTGATTCTAACTCTCTTCTTCTCTTTGGAACTCTTTTTGGGTATGTTGGATCTCTTCTAAAAAATGAGAGAAACCATGGAAACTCACCCTTTTGAGTTATGGTTCATTTTATGTTATTTTATCTTGTAAACTCTTGGTATAGAGTTAGTATTACAAGAAAGGAGAGGGTTTGTGGGTTGAGTCATGAACACCCCAAAACCCTAAAGAGAAAATGTGGTTAAAATGGAAAATGGGTAAAATGCTAGAGGTAGAAGATGAGTTTACTTTCTAATATTGAAAATATGATGAATATCTTGTATGGTTAAGTAATGCAATATAAGTTGTTTATGTGATATTTGGAATAAATGACTAACATTGTGTTATATGGTGGGATGAGGAAAGATCCTAAAGTTGGAGGCGGTGTCGGTTGAACTTGAAGAGTTGCCAAGAACCCAAACCCAACACTCACTGAGGTAAGGATAAGTCTTTAACTTATGCACTGTGATAGAAAATGTGTGGATTTTCTAATGTGGATAATAAAATGTATCCTAAATCATGTAGTTGTTATAAGCATATATGGGTATGATTGTAATAATAAGGAGTGGATTTACCGTTTATATATTGGTGGAGTACCAATGGAAATAATACTCGGAATAATGCAATGTATCGTAAATCACTTAGTTGTTATAAACATATATGGGTATGTTTGTAAAAACCGCAGTGGATTTACCATTTATGTATTGGTGGAGTGCCAATGGAAATAAAACTCGGAAAATGTATTGGTGGAGTGCCAATGGAAATAAAACTTGTTTTTAGCCGACCATGATGGGTTAGTGACTTTGGCTCAAGTAATGTAGCAAGCTTTGGCTCAAGTGATGTAGCAAACTTTGGCTCAAGTATTGTAGCAAGCTTTGGCTCAAGCAATGTAGCAAACTTTGGCTCAAGTTATGTAGCATGGTTTTCAAAAGTATGAACGATGAAAATGGTTTTGAGTATAGTTGATTTTAATACCGTTATTTAATCTTATTAAATGTGGATTAACTTACATTGACATTTATTGAGTTAACGACTTACTCCTTTGTGTGTAGGGTAGTTTTGCTCATGCGTTCTCAACTGTCGAGAAGCATAGGCAACAACCTTCCCTTCTTGCATCAACACGCAACCCAAACCTTGCTTGGACGCATCACAGTATACACTGAAATCCCGATCAGTACAAGGAAGAAGCAACACTGGCGACGTAGTCAATCTCCGTTTCAATTCTTGAAAACTCCCTTCACAACGGATTGTCCACAAATACGGTTCTCCTTTTCTAGTAAGTTTAGTCATGGGTAAAGCCAACTTGGAAAACCCTTCTATGAATTTATGTAGTAACCGGCTAAACCCAGGAAACTCCTAATCTCGGTGACTGACTTGGGCACCACCCATTCCATAACCGCTTCAACCTTAGAAGGATCTACTACCACTCATTCCTTGGATATTACATGTGCAAGAAAGTTTATCGATTCCAACCAGAATTCACATTTTGACAGCTTCGCATACAACCGATTCTTACTAAGAAGTTCCAGAACAATCCTCAGGTGCTCAGCATGTTCCTCTCGACTTTTGGAGTAAACCAAAATGTCATCAATAAATACCACTACGAATGAATTCAAATACGGATGAAAAATCCGATTCATGTAGTCGGTAAATATTGCTGGGGCATTCGTTACACCAAAAGGCATGACCAAATTCGAAATGTCCATACCTCGTCCTAAAAGGCAGTTTTAGGAATGTCTTCCGATTTCACACGAAGTTGGTGGTAACCCGGCCGAAGATCGATCTTTGAAAACACTACTGCCCCTCTCAGCTGATCCATCAAGTCATCAATCCGAGGCAATGGATACTTGTTCTTAATAGTAACCTTGTTCAACTGTCGGTAGTCAGTACACAACCGCATACTACCATCCTTCTTCTTAACCAACAAAACAGGTGCACCCCACGGCGAGACACTAGGACGAATAAACTTCTTGGCCAATAAGTCCTCAACCTGCTTTTTCAACTCAGCCAATTCTAACGGTGCCATCCTATAAGGAGCTATAGAGATGGGTCTCGTTCCAGGTACCAAATCAATAGAGAATTCCACTTCTCTTACTGGAGGTAACTCCGGGATGTCACCAGGGAATACCTCAGGGAACTCACGAACTATCGGAATGTCTTCCACTTTAGATTTCTCGTTTCCCTCTAGGGATGCCAACAACATAAACACGGCTCCTCCCTCTTTACATGAAGTCCTGACATCCTTTGCCGATAACGGCTTCATGTTATTAACCTCATCAGAAATCTCATCTAGATTCCCGAATACCACGGTCTTATTAGCAAAATTTAGCACCACATGATTCGCCGACAACCAGTCCATTCCCAGAATTATATCTAGCTGGGATAGTGGTAAGCAGATTAAATCCACAGTAAAAGTCTTACCGTTTACCACTATCGGACATCGAGACATCACAGTCGACACCACCACAGGCACATCAGTTGTGGTGGATACGACCAAGTCGAAAGGCAACGACTCCGTTTTCAATTTCAGTCTATCCACACATTCAATAGATACAAAGGAGCGTGTCGCTCCCGAATCAAACAACACTAAAAGAGGAATACATGCCACAATATAATTACCTTTGATCAGGCCATCCACATCTGATGCGTCTGCACCACTCATGGTGAATACTCTACTTGTGGATCGAGGTCATTCCGCACTCACAGCATTCATACTCTGCCGTAATTTGGGACAATGCCTCTTAAGGTGCCTACTCTCCTTGCAGAAAAAGCAGTTGAGTGTGGTTCTGGGGCATGAATCACCAGAAAGTTTTCGGTCGCATTTGTTACAGTAGGGTTGAGGGTTTTGCTGCGACCCCCCCAATATTGGCTTTCGTTCCTCCATAGATGCCTTTCCTTTGTCAAATTTTTAAACTCTTAAAATGAATTAATGAATTAATGAGTTATGTTCTTAAAGATAAGTCATCCACATAAATACAAATTAAGTGGCAAATTATCACGATTGAAAAAAATTAACATATAAAGATATTCATGTTGGCAACAGATAAACCCGCAAATTGTTTTAGAAATAATTGTATATGTCTATATTCTATGGTTGTTCAGAACTAACCCTGTTTAATTTTCTTTAAATTGTATAAAATATAACAATCTTCCAAAATTGGCCTCCCCTCTAAACAACAACTAGCGGTACAATGAGATGGACTTATTTGTTGAACGCATTTATGAATCCTTCCATTTCTTAAATGTTCTATGAGATGCCAAGCTACTATTGGAACAGTACATACGACAGTAACAACGATTCAGCCTGAAAGTTCACCATGAGAAGAAATATCCGCTTAAGGTGTGTGTCCCTTATCCATCGCATATTCCGAAGGAAATGTCTTACTTCGTTTCCGGAAAACAAACTCGTCTTCATACAAGTGAAATTTTGTTTGCTTGTAACCCAAGCCAATCAAAAGATCTTAAGATCCCATCAACAATCAAAATAATTATATCATAGACCCCCTCAACAATCACCAATCAACATAATTGGATCATAGATCCTCTCACCAGCCATCATTCAACATAGTTAGATCACATATCCCCACCACAACCATCAATCAATCTAATTCATTTGAAAAATAATAATTTATTATAACTCCATTAAAAAGGCAATTTGACTATTATTATTTTAAATTGAAGGTGTAATTACACCGACATACATATAATAAAACTTAACAAATGTCATTCGTAAATGATTTACAAGATTCAAAACCTATGACTGGGTCAGTCAATCATATTCCTATGGAAATAAGATACATTTGCATTAATTAGAGCAGTTACAACATCAATCATCAAAGGTCTTGCTGCTGATTCTTCTTGTAAGCACATTGCTGTTATTGCAACAAGTTGAATTAGATCCTTCTCAGGGTATCTTGAGAAGTAGATGTGCAATATCTCCATATATTTTTGGATCCCTTTTCTCACATACTCAGGAGCACTACCCATAGGTACCCATAAACCTTGTAGGCACAATATTCATCTTATCTTTACCTGCAAGTTTGGCTAATCCATAATCACATAGTTTTGCATTATATTCATTATCTTGCAAGATGTTGGAAGATTTCAAGTCCCTGTATAGAATAGTTATGGAAATCTTGATGAACTAAAATGAGTATTTTTTGTTGGAGTTGGTGAAGTGGAAGAATATGAGTGTCCAAAAAAATATATTAATTTCAAACGGTATTTGATTAATTGAGTTGGAAAAATTTTCAAACTTAAAATTGCCACGTGTGTACTTAACATGCTACATCATTGGTTCGGTTAGGGTTACCAAACGGGGCATATTGGACGGAGTATCACGAATCTATGTTTTGGAATTTGGGTAATTTATTGTGAATTAAATTTATGCCCATGAAAACATGTGGGATTCAAATGAGTAATTACTCAATTATTTAAGTAGATTTTTATTTTAATTGTTGGTAGAATGGGAGAGATTATGTATTTCAAGTATTATTTTAAATATATAATTATTTCATGTTATTTTAATTTTTGTTATTATTATTGAATATAAATTACACAAATGAGTAAATTGGAGGAAAATAAACGCATTAATATGAACCAAAAAAACAAAAGCATTAATGTCAACTGATTTCCATCCCATGAATAAATAAAAAATCACTATCATCGAAGATTTGACGTATTTAAAATTTAATTAAGAGGGAAATATCTGTCTAATTAATTTTTTTTAGCAAAGAGAAGGGGCCTAAAAGCATCCAGAGTAAATTAGATAGGAACAAGGTTTACAAAGGATAACAAACCAAACTACAGATCATGAACCTATAGTAAGGAAGCCCATATTTTTTCCTAAACAGAACAACCTAGCACAAGCTACCGGATGAAATTAAAAACAAATCTAAAAACAAATTGTCTAATTAATTTGATATGGCTATAAATTTGAACAAATGCATTCAAAAGGAGACATACAGAAGAATCCTAACGCACAAGAGAAGACAAGGTGATTGCACATGTTTTCTTTCTTTCTTATATTTATGCTGCCCTGTTTTATTCTAATTCTTCTCACTATTCAATATCTTGTGGAGACTAATATATGGCTCATATTAGTTTTTAGTACAAGTTTACCATCATCACCATACAATCAACTTAGACTTGATTTTAAATGTTATACTATTCCTATTTTTAAAATCTAAAAAGTATCATTACATTGCCTTTGAAGTTTTTATATTGTGATCTTTTGCAGCACATTTGGAAATCATAACCAGTGTTTCATACGGGAGAAACAAATTATTACAAATTATAACATTTTTACACTTCATAATGTTCATTACACCTCATAATAATTTATAATATTGTTGATGATTCTTTATTCTTTGTCATCACTAGAATTTTATATAGGTGGTATTGTTAAAGTTAATATTTTGAATTAATGCAATAAAGTAATTGTTTATTTGGTTAATTATCATCATAGACATGCCTATGTAGGCTTGATGGGATATACATTGTCGTTCCTAAATCGAAATAGTTGTAATACTTTATTGAGTCTCTATAATATAGATTAATGAAATAATATAGTGCATTAGATGTATAGATAGATGTCACTCATTATAATTCCATAATTGTAGGGGCAAAATGATCAAAAATTTTCCCAATGACTAATCAAATATTAGTTTTTTCTTTCTTGGTAAAAAACTTAGTTTTTCTTTGTATAACCAGGTTGAGGACGTAGAATGGAAGGAATTTCGATGAAAATGATGATGCTAATGATGATCCAGTTACTTGTACTTATTTCTATCACATTGATTGGAATGGGAAGCGCACAACCATCACGTTGTTCGCCTGGGCAATGCCCTAGGTTCCCAGACTGTTGTGGATTTCGTAACCTCAAAAACATTACAAAGTGATACCAATCTATTTGGGTTTAAATAAAGGAATAAGATAAATTACTTTTTTCCTTTGGAACTTTCGTGTACTTTTAATTTCTTCAATGTGTTTCACTTTATTATAAATAAAACATCAACTCTTCTTTTGAATGGCTTTGTTTTGACACATAATCCCACTGTCTAATTATATTCTTTCACTTATAGATGTCAATATTAGGGTAGGAGCCTTATAAATATCATTCTGAACTCACAAAATGTCAAATTTTTAAACTCTTAAAATGAATTAATGAATTAATGAGTTATGTTCTTAAAGATAAGTCATCCAAATAAATACAAATTTAGTGGCAAATTGTCACCATTAAAAAAAATTAACATATAAAGTTATTCATGTTGGCAACAGATAAACCCGCAAATTGTTTTAGAAATAATTGTATATGTCTATATTCCATGTTCTTTATGATGTACACTTTCTTTAATTTTAAGACATTTGTTTCTTGCCCATTAAGAATAGAATTCAATGGTTGTTCAGAACTAACCCTGTTTAATTTTCTTTAAATTGTATAAAATATAACAATCTTCCAAAATTGGCCTCCCCTCTAAACACCAACTAGCGGTACATTGATATGGACTTATTTTTTGAACGCATTTATGAATCCTACCATTTCTTAAATGTTCTATGAGATGCCAAGCTACTACTAGAACAATACATACGACAGTAACAACGATTCAGCCTAAAAGTTCACCGTGAGAAGAAATATCCGCTTAAGGTGTGTGTCCCTTATCCATCGCATATTCCGAAGGAAATGTCTTACTTCGTTTCCGGAAAACAAACTCGTCTTCATACAAGTGAAATTTTGTTTGCTTGTAACCCAAGCCAATCAAAAGATCTTAAGATCCCATCAACAATCAAAATAATTATATCATAGACCCCCTCAACAATCACCAATCAACATAATTGGATCATAGATCCTCTCACCAGCCATCATTCAACATAGTTAGATCACATATCCCCACCACAATCATCAATCAATCTAATTCATTTGAAAACTAATAATTTATTATAACTCCATTAAAAAGGCAATTTGACTATTATTATTTTAAATTGAAGGTGCAATTACACCGACATACATATAATAAAACTTAACCAATGTCATTCGTAAATGATTTACAAGATTCAAAACCTATGACTGGGTCAATCAATCATATTCCTATGGAAATAAGATACATTTGCATTAATTAGAGGAGTTACAACATCAATCATCAAAGGTCTTGCTGCTGATTCTTCTTGTAAGCACATTGCTGTTATTGCAACAAGTTGAATTAGATCCTTCTCAGGGTAACTTGAGAAGTAGATGTGCAATATCTCCATATGTTTTTGGATCCCTTTTCTCACATACTCAGGAGCACTACCCATAGGTACCCATAAACTTTGTAAGGCACAATATTCATCTTATCTTACCTGCAAGTTTGGCTAATCCTTAATCAGATAGTTTTGCATTATATTCCTTATCTTGCAAGATGTTGGAAGATTTCAAGTCCCAGTATAGAATAGTTATGGAAATCTTGATGAACTAAAATGAGTATTTTTTGTTGGAGTTGGTGAAGTGGAAGAATATGAGTGTCCTAAAAATATATTAATTTCAAACGGTATTCGATTAATTGAGTTGGAAAAATTTTCAAACTTAAAATTGCCACGTGTGTACTTAACATGCTACATCATTGGTTCGGTTAGGGTTACCAAACGGGGCATATTGGACGGAGTATCACGAATCTATGTTTTGGAATTTGGGTGATTTATTGTGAATTAAATTTATGGCCATGAAAATATGTGGGATTCAAATGAGTAATTACTCAATTATTTAAGTAGATTTTTATTTTAATTGTTAGTAGAATGGGAGAGATTATGTATTTCAAGTATTATATTAAATATTTAATTATTTCATGTTATTTTATTTTTACTATTATTATTGAAAATAAATTACACAAATGAGTAAATTGAAGGAAAATAAACGCATTAATATGAACCAAAAAAACAAAAGCATTAATGTCAACTGATTTCCATCCCATGAATAAATAAAAAATCACTATCATAGAAGATTTGACGTATTTAAAATTTAATTAACAGGGAAATAAACTGTCTAATTAATTTTTTTTAGCAAAAAGAAGGGGCCTAAAAGCATCCAGAGTAAATTAGATAGGAACAAGGTTTACAAAGGATAACAAACCAAACTACAGATCATGAACCTATAGTAAGGAAGCCCATATTTTTTCCTAAACAGAACAACCTAGCTCAAGCTACCGGATGAAACTAAAAACAAATCTAAAACCAAATTGTCTAATTAATTTGATATGGCTATAAATTTGAACAAATGCATTCAAAAGGAGACACACGGAAGAATCCTAACGCACAAGAGAAGACAAGGTGATTGCACATGTTTTCTTTCTTTCTTATATTTATGCTGCCCTGTTTCATTCTAATTCTTATCACTATTCAATATCTTGTGGAGACTAATATATGGCTCATATTAGTTTTTAGTACAAGTTTACCATGATCACCATACAATCAACTTAGACTTGATTTTAAATGTTATACTATTCCAATTTTTAAAATGTAAAAAGTATCATTACACTGCCTTTGAAGTTTTTATATTGTGATCTTTTGCTGCACATTTGGAAATCATAATCAGTGTTTCATACGGGAGAAACAAATTATTACAAATTATAACATTTTTACACTTCATAATGTTCATTACACCTCATAATAAATTATAATATTGTTGATGATTCTTTATTCTTTGTCAATCACTAGAATTTTATATAGGTGGTATTGTTAAAGTTAATATTTTCAATGAATGCAATAAAGTAATTGATTATTTGGTTAATTATCATCATAGACATGCCTATGTAGGCTTGATGGGATATACATTGTCGTTCCTAAATCCAAATAGTTGTAATACTTTATTGAGTCTCTATAATATCGATTAATGAAATAATATAGTGCATTAGATGTATAGATAGATGTCACTCATTATAATTCCATAATTGTAGGGGCAAAATGATCAAAATTTTTCCCAATGACTAATCAAATATTAGTTTTTTCTTTCTTGGTAAAAAACTTAGTTTTTCTTTGTATAACCAGGTTGAGGACGTAGAATGGAAGGAATTTCGATGAAAATGATGATGCTAATGATGATCTAGTTACTTGTAGTTATTTCTATCACATTGATTGGAATGGGAAGCGCACAACCATCGCGTTGTTCGCCTGAGCAATGCCCTAGGTTCCCAGACTGTTGTGGATTTCGTAACCTCAAAAACATTACAAAGTGATACCAATCTATTTGGGTTTAAATAAAGGAATAAGATAAATTACTTTTTTCCTTTGGAACTTTCGTGTACTTTTAATTTCTTCAATGTGTTTCACTTTATTATAAATAAAACATCAACTCTTCTTTTGAATGGATTTGTTTTGACACATAATCCCACTGTCTAATTATATTCTTTCACTTCTAGATGTCAATATTAGGGTAGGAGCCTTATAAATATCATTCTGAACTCACAAAATGTCAAATTTTTAAACTCTTAAAATGAATTAATGAATTAATGAGTTATGTTCTTAAAGATAAGTCATCCACATAAATACAAATTTAGTGGCAAATTGTCACCATTAAAAAAAATTAACATATAAAGTTATTCATGTTGGCAACAGATAAACCCGCAAATTGTTTTAGAAATAATTGTATATGTCTATATTCCATGTTCTTTATGATGTACACTTTCTTTAATTTTAAGACATTTGTTTCTTGCCCATTAAGAATAGAATTCAATGGTTGTTCAGAACTAACCCTGTTTAATTTTCTTTAAATTGTATAAAATATAACAATCTTCCAAAATTGGCCTCCACTCTAAACACCAACTAGCGGTACAATGAGATGGACTTATTTGTTGAACGCATTTATGAATCCTTCCATTTCTTAAATGTTCTATGAGATGCCAAGCTACTATTGGAACAGTACATACGACAGTAACAACGATTCAGCCTGAAAGTTCACCATGAGAAGAAATATCCGCTTAAGGTGTGTGTCCCTTATCCATCGCATATTCCGAAGGAAATGTCTTACTTCGTTTCCGGAAAACAAACTCGTCTTCATAAAAGTGAAATTTTGTTTGCTTGTAACCCAAGCCAATCAAAAGATCTTAAGATCCCATCAACAATCAAAATAATTATATCATAGACCCCCTCAACAATCACCAATCAACATAATTGGATCATAGATCCTCTCACCAGCCATCATTCAACATAGTTAGATCACATATCCCCACCACAATCATCAATCAATCTAATTCATTTGAAAACTAATAATTTATTATAACTCCATTAAAAAGGCAATTTGACTATTATTATTTTAAATTGAAGGTGCAATTACACCGACATACATATAATTAAACTTAACCAATGTCATTCGTAAATGATTTACAAGATTCAAAACCTATGACTGGGTCAGTCAATCATATTCCTATGGAAATAAGATACATTTGCATTAATTATAGGAGTTACAACATCAATCATCAAAGGTCTTGCTGCTGATTCTTCTTGTAAGCACATTGCTGTTATTGCAACAAGTTGAATTAGATCCTTCTCAGGGTAACTTGAGAAGTAGATGTGCAATATCTCCATATGTTTTTGGATCCCTTTTCTCACATACTCAGGAGCACTACCCATAGGTACCCATAAACTTTGTAGGCACAATATTCATCTTATCTTACCTGCAAGTTTGGCTAATCCTTAATCAGATAGTTTTGCATTATATTCCTTATCTTGCAAGATGTTGGAAGATTTCAAGTCCCAGTATAGAATAGTTATGGAAATCTTGATGAACTAAAATGAGTATTTTTTGTTGGAGTTGGTGAAGTGGAAGAATATGAGTGTCCTAAAAATATATTAATTTCAAACGGTATTTGATTAATTGAGTTGGAAAAATTTTCAAACTTAAAATTGCCACGTGTGTACTTAACATGCTACATCATTGGTTCGGTTAGGGTTACCAAACGGGGCATATTGGACGGAGTATCACGAATCTATGTTTTGGAATTTGGGTAATTTATTGTGTATTAAATTTATGCCCATGAAAACATGTGGGATTCAAATGAGTAATTACTCAATTATTTAAGTAGATTTTTATTTTAATTGTTAGTAGAATGGGAGAGATTATGTATTTCAAGTATTATTTTAAATATTTAATTATTTCATGTTATTTTATTTTATTATTATTATTGAAAATAAATTACACAAATGAGTAAATTGAAGGAAAATAAACGTATAACGACCTGATTTTCAACACTCGAAAATTTTGAAACTTTATTAAATGTAAATATTAGTTAAGTTTCCCAATTCAAAATGCGGAAATAATCAATAATACTTTTTCATCAAAAACATTCCATCACATTCTATTTTAATTCATAATTCATACAATTATCCTTTGTTTCAATTACAACACTGATAAAGGTATTCATGCTAATCTTATTGCATCTTTCGAAAAAGTTCATTTATACAACATAGTTACTTCAACATATTTCTCATAGTACATACATTATACAAATATAATTTCAGAATACAAAAACGACTACTCCAGTCTATACTCCCATCAGCAATCATCCTAGACGCAACAGCAACATCCTGAACTCATATATAACACATAGACAAGGAAAAGCAGAGGGAGTAAGAACCAACTACGGCGACCATAGCGTGGGATTACATGGAGTAATATCATTAAAGTATAACAACCTATATAATCATCTAAAATCAATCATAGTAAACATATATCATTTATATACCGGTCAATACTTAAACCACATAATGTTCACATATTCAATCGGTATAATTATCACGTTTCACTTAGGCAATTCAACACTTCCAAAACAATACAATACTCCTACGACAACCCAATATCACAAAGGCCAATCAAATCAATACCACCAGGGCAAGTCAACTTCCAAACCACGAAGGGCAGGTCTAACTCCATACCACGAAGGGCAGGTTTAACTCCATACCACGAAGGGCAGGTCTAACTCCATACCACGAAGGGCAGGTCACAATTCCGTACCACGAAGGGCAGGTCACAACTCCGTACCACGAAGGGCAGGTCACAATTCCGTACCACGAAGGGCAGGTCACAACTCCGTACCACGAAGGGCAGATCACAAGTCCGTACCACGAAGGGCAGGTCACAATTCCGTACCACGAAGGGCAGGTCACAATTCCATACCACGAAGGGCAGGTCACAATTCCGTACCACGACGGGCAGGTCACAACTCCGTACCACGAAGGGCAGGTCACAATTCCGTACCACGAAGGGCAGGTCACAACTCCGTACCACGAAGGGTAGGTCACAACTCCGTACCACGAAGGGCAGGTCACAATTCCGTACCACGAAGGGCAGGTCACAATTCCGTACCACGAAGGGCAGGTCAAAACTCCATACTACAACATCAATCACAATATAATATTTCCACTGCATTATTCTAACATTGCAACTTCCTCAAAACACAAGACACCACATCAATGTCATAAACATAATGTATCTCATATCCTACCACAACAAAACTACTCACAACATCATCATCACATAACATATTTATGTCCATTTATCACCAACAAGTAGTTCATCACAAAATCATTATTACAAATAAATCCACATATGATTATAGCAATTAAGCGACTCGCAACTTAATCATTTTCATAGACATACTCATCTCCACATTTAACAAATCAACAACTCATCACACAATCATTGATACAAACACACCTATATATGTATATAGCAAATCAATCATCCATAACACAACATTATCATAAATAAACCACACACAACATATTCTTCATCATATAACACATTAACGTTAGAACCATCTTCTCACATGGGCCATAAACACCCAAAAGAGTTTTCTATCCGTTAATATGCTCCGATTCTTGAGGGAAATCGGAGAATGATGACTCTAATGAATTACTCTAAGACCACAATGGTCTTCTCCCTCACCTTAGGTTGCGTAAGCTCTGTTGCTCCGCAAAAGAGCTCCATCTCCCTCCATCTCCTTCAACCTCCATTGTTGCTTTTTCCTCTCCAAAGCATTCCAATGTTCCATTAAGAAGCAATAGGAAGAGGTTTGATGTGTTTTTTGAGGTTTAGTGGAGGGAATGGTCGGAATCCATGAGGAGTCGCCGCTAGAAGCGAAAGGGGATAAAAGAAGTGAAGATTAGGGTTTCTAGATCCCCTTTTTCACTTTTATAGCTCGGACGCTCTCGCCCAAGCGAGGGATTCTCGCTCAGGCGAGAATCTCACAGTGGCGATATTTTTATATGATGTAATCGATTACATGCATAGTGTAATCGATTACATCATGAAAAATTACACATATCTGACATTTTTATACGATGTAATCGATTACATGAATAGTGTAATCGATTACATGAATAGTGTAATCGATTACATGAATAGTGTAATCGATTACATAATAATAAAAATTACACATGTCTGATCAGATATCAGCATGTAATCGATTACACCGTGTTAACAGCCCAAAATTGTCATTTCTCGCCCAGGTGAGACAACTCTCGCTCGGGCGAGAATACTCCAGTATAGTTCAGGATTTCACCTTCCCAGGTGATCCTTTCTCGCTCAAGCGAGACTTCCAGGACTGATACTATAATTTTAAAGACTCAAAAATCAGGATGTTACAATCCTTCCCCCCTAAAAGAAATTTCGTCCCCGAAATTTTATCAGGTTATTCTCAGGAATATACTATTATCACTCCGACACTAGGCATAGATATACATGACCAAACTTAGGTCCGACTATCTAAACAATTAAGATTGCTTAGTCGACAGACAAGGACACATACCACGTAACAGTGATACCACAATGACAATTTCTGGACTAACTTTTCAGAGTCCACATACTAAAGGCAGATAGATATATGGAAAACTAGGACAATTAAGAGAAAATTATTACCACCAGAATAAACATTCTCAAATATTCATCAAAAATAATAGATCTTCCCGATCTATTAAGATAAAAATCGTTCAAAATGATAAACACATACGGTGAGATTCACAATGACACATTCGAATTCAAAAGAAAGTGGGACTCAATACCCATCATCTACCAAGATGCACCAGATTACATCCAAAATGCAATAGCTAGATCGACATCCACTCGATGGAAATAGCGTCATTTCATTTCACACATGAAAGTAGCCACAATTAACTCAAAAATTCTCACTAGCATTTTCAAACTTGTACTTGCTATAACACATAAACAAGTCATTCATTCAACGAGTAGCATTTAGACAAATAAGATTTCTAGAGTTTTTCAGAGCATCAAACAAAATCACTGAGTAACTATCCAATCCAATCAAACATTCCTACAAAACACGGATGTGGTAGAAGAATATTCGCCAATTTTAGTCTCAACTCGGCGTACAAGACCGTAAGTCAACTCAAATTACATGTTTCGTTACCAATGATTATTGCAATTATTATTATTTTTTTTAAACATTCAATCCAATAACATGTGCATTACATGGATACTTAACTATCCTGGTATGCATACATGTCGAACTCGATTCTACATCGTGTCTAGAAACACATAATCGGAATTACCTCACAAAGTTTTTAACAACATTGCATTCGTACAAGATGGAGTTGCTAACCGTTTGGATATTCAACAAGGAACTTAGTCAATGCTTAGCCAAATTATACACTTCACCCAAAATGATTTTTAAAAAATAGATTAGATATACGGTGCATGCCAATCATTTCGTGAAAGCAAGGTTTTCATAATCATCTCCTCATAATTTAAAAACTATTTCCCTCGTGCGACACTGAAAGTCCAAATCACAATTTTCTAAAGACTAGTTAGCTCTGAAATTACATTCCATTCAGGAAAGTAGAGTTTGAAAGTGTGCATGTCAAGAGGAACACTTTGGATAGCTCTCTTTATGTGCCATGGTTTTGATGAGGACAACTTGTGCTAATAAGAGCTTGAAGATCATCAACAAATCAACGTGCTTAAGCCTTCTGATTGGTACCTTGCTTAGACTAGATTAGTTTAGGTTGAGTCTAAGGCTTAAGTCACCTAATACATATCTCATTTACATGTACATGTGCATTCTAGGCATAATCTAAGTATTAAACATGTATGAATTAAAGTGCATAACATATTTGAGCTTTTACACATGAAAAAATGCTGTTAATCGATTACAGCATAGGTTAATCGATTAATCTAACTGTTTGCACAGTGTAATCGATTACAACAAAGGTTAATCGATTAATCTAACAATTTTGTACAGTTTAATCGATTAAAGCTGTCGTTAATCGATTAACTGGGCTATAAAATCAATTCTTTATAAACCGCGTTTTTCAGAATTGATCTCATAAGTTGCATGTTAAATTTTTAGAGAGTTAGAGCATTTTTTTTCGTGTTAATTGTTGCATCTAGTTGTAAAATGCATTTGTGGGTTTAGAAAAGAGAGAATTCTATGCTTTAGGATTGAGTGCATTTCATGATACATTTCTCATCTTTTCATATCACATGTTCTTGCATTTTATTGATGATTCTTGATTAGATGTTTACATACTATGCATTCTGTTTTTCAAACTAATACATTTTCATACTGCATGAGTTTGTATTAGGTGATTAGAGTAAAGTCTTATCTTGTTAGATATAAGTCTTGTTATAGCTTAAGTTTACTCTATTTTGTTTTGATTGAAAAAGTGTTGTAATTTTTGGGAATCTCAAGGTGTCATATCACCAAGAGATTGAGTGTATCTTCACTGAGTGTTAGACTTAGGGATAAGTAAAGAACAGAGGTTCTTGGCTGGGGCTATGCCGAAAGAAAGGTTTTCTTTGTCGGTAGGAAGGGAGTCAAACCATAGAATAGGATCTTTATTATCTTGTAAGTGTCTAAGTGTTGTAATTGGATAGTGTGTATGTAATAAACATTAATTCAATTATAGTGAATAAAAATCTCCCAAATCAGCCGGGAGGCCTGGATGTAGTTTGCGGTGGACAAGCAAACGAACCAGGATAAAATTCGTGTTGCAGGATTTTTTTCTATCCCTTTCTCTCTTTATTGCATTTGATCGATTAATTTGTATAGTAGATTTAATTGATAATCTGTTTCTGTACTATACTGATTTTACTCTGATAATTCTGTAAGCCTGTATACTCGCTTCGTTATCAATTAATTGCCGCGCAAGAAATTGTATCTGCATCAGCTTACTGTCACGGTTTAATCGATTAAGTGTAGTGTGTTAATCGATTACTTTAGTTCTGTTAATCGATTAAGTGGACTGTGTTGAATGTGTTAATCGATTACCCTGTTTCGTTAATCGATTAATTAAGGTGTATTTCAGCATTAAGTGTTGTTTTTCGAAAAAGCGGACATTCTAACCGCTACACCTATTCAACCCCCCCCCCCCCTTCTAGGTGTACTGTAACCACTGATACCTAACAAAGTTCTCATATTTCATTTACAAAAACACATTCATGCAAAATACCATAATTATGCATAGCAATTACTGACGCACATGAAACAGAAACAAGTTCTGTAAGTACAATATCAAAGCAGAAAAGTGGGTGTACATCATCACTATATCATGCATTTAATTATTCAAATACAACAAGTCAATCATCATAGACCAAAAGTTTTATGTACAAGAATGAAAAATAACTTTTCCATTTACATTACCATTGCCTACGAATAGGGTGAAAGCAAGTTTTGTTTAGCGATGACTTGCTAAAACCGAAACAACACAACATCAACATTCATCATCAAAGTTCATATTTATGCACTTATAGGAAATCACTGGCATAATGAAAGTTTGTTACCTTAACTTTATTATGCTCATTTTGTTTTTCACTACCGATTCGCTTTTAGTTTCCAAAAATTTAGGGAATCACCTCATGTATAAACACATGAGAAAATTCCGCCTTTATGCAACCACAATCATCACAATGACATTTAGATACTTCACTCACTTCAATTATTACTTTGAACAAAGAGTTTACTTTTAAGCAAAAATATTCCAAAACCTATGCAAGGATTGTAAGATTGACTTTTAGCAACTCATGAAAACAAAGATATTCAACCTAGTCTTTTCAAAACACATAGGATATATTTCCTTACATGTTTTCCTTGTTAGCACAATATTATCTAAAAACAAAACTTCATGATCAACACATTCCATAAAACATATTCATTTACATGTTCATATGAATCCTTTACATCATTATTCAAGTTATTACCAAGGTAGTTAACATACGGTTTCTATAATTCACGCATCAAGGAAAAATTTATCAGGCATTAACAATTAACCTCAAAAAGATATTTCACCGTCGTCATATAAAACATGTTACACACAAATTCATCATTTCATTCAACTTTCTAAACCTTGATGCATTGCAAGCAAACACATATGCAGGAATAAGTCAAGATAGGCGAATACATGATAGCAAACTTTTACAAAGTAAAATTGCATGGTTACATGTCATATAATAAAATGTAGATGCTTAGCCACGAAGTCTAATAACCGGTCAATCGTTATACCTAACTAGGAACATGTAGGAAATCACATAACATAACATAGAACTTTTCATGTTCTAGATTATCCTACTATTAGCAAAGGCTAACATTCCCCTTATTATCAAAAATCATCCATCAAATAAAAATCCAATTTTCAGGACACAGGATATCGTTCTTTCAAGGTTTATATTCGCATGATGCCAACAAGATATTCAATTCTCTATTAGATGTCATAGTGGGCGACCATTTCCTAATCATGTTCAACCATACTCATAGAGACATATAAGCAAACGTCCAAAGAAAACTAATTCAGTCGTTTCTCTTTAATTATCTTAATGTTAGTGATAAAAGAAAGTCCATAGCAAGACATCGACAAGAAGTCCATAACAATAGATTCACCACAAGGAACTCTCAACAAGTAAATTTCACATCCTAGAAATTTCACAGGAAATCACAACCAGAAACTCATCATAGGCAATTTCTACAAGAGGTTCACAACCAGAAATTTTCAGCAAGAGTTTTCAACAAGAATCCCCAACAAGGGCTTACCAACAAGAATTTCTACAATGAGACAATAACAGTGAATTCAACAAGAATTTTATAACACGGGATTCTTCAATAAATTCTCAACAAGAAATCCAACAAGAAGTTTTCAACAAACACTTCATTAATAACTCACCACAAGACATCCAACGATAAATTCACCACCAAACACTTACTGCAAGGAATTCAACAATCATCTTTCACATCAGCAGTTATCATATAGTCAACAACAATGCACATAAGTCAAGTAGTTACTCACACCAATTTCACCAAGAAGCATGTAAGGTCATACCCTAGGCCGCAGAGTTGACATATGCTCTGATACCATATTATAACGACCCGATTTTCAACACTCGAAAATTTTGAAACTTTATTAAATGTAAATATTAGTTAAGTTTCCCAATTCAAAATGCGGAAATAATCAATAATACTTTTTCATCAAAAACATTCCATCACATTCTATTTTAATTCATAATTCATACAATTATCCTTTGTTTCAATTACAACACTGATAAAGGTATTCATGCTAATCTTATTGCATCTTTCGAAAAAGTTCATTTATACAACATAGTTACTTCAACATATTTCTCATAGTACATACATTATACAAATATAATTTCGGAATACAAAAATAATGGAAGAAGCATACTCAATATATTTCTCCTTATGAACTATTAAAAGGCCGTAAACCAAACATATTCCCATCTTCACGCTTTCGGTTGCAAATGTTTTATATTAAATAATGGAAAGCGGGCTTTAGGAAAATTTGATTCAAAAGCCGACGAGGGAATATTTTTGGGATACTCGATTCATAGCAAAGCGTTCAGAATTTTTAATAAATATTCAATGCAAGTTGAAGAGTCTATCCATGTACAATTTGATGAATCTTCTCCAAAAGAGAAGAGAAAGGTCGTATCTGATGATGTTGCAGGTGCTTTGGAAGAAGCATACTCAAAGAACATGGATAATGAAGAAGCAACCAATGAAGAATGTCAAAACAAATCTCAGGAGCATTCAGATATGCCAGTTGTGTGGAAAACCAAGAAAGCTCACCCGATCGACAGAGTAATAGGTGACATATCTACGGGAGTGGTAACCCGTAGTTCCTTATGAAACTTTTGTAACTTTGTAGCTTTTGTATCTCAAATTGAGCCTAAGACCATTGATGAGGCCATTGAGAATGTGCACTGGGGTATAGCTATGCAAGAAGAGCTAAACCAGTTCGAACGTAATAATGTTTGGGACTTGGTCCCTAAACCTAAAGATCATCCTGTGATTGGTACTGGATGGGTCTTCAGAAATAAGCTTGATGAATCAGGCTTAATCATTCGAAATAAGGCACGCTTGGTGGCCAAAGGCTACAACCAGGAGGAAGGTATCGATTATGACGAAACCTATGCTCCTGTAGCCAGATTAGAGGCCATCAGGATGCTACTTTCCTTTGCATCGATTATGAACTTCAAACTATTTCAAATGGACGTAAAAAGCGCCTTCCTGAATGGCTATATCCAAGAAGAAGTTTATGTTAACCAACCGCCTGGTTTTGAAAATTTTAAATATCCGAACCATGTTTATAAACTTAAAAAGGCACTCTATGGTCTCAAACAAGCTCCTAGAGCTTGGTATGATAGACTTAGTACCTTTCTTTTAGAAAAAGGGTTCGAAAGAGGCTTGGTTGACGCAACGCTTTTTATTCGTAAATCAGGAAACTCTGTATTACTTGTACAAATCTATGTGGATGACATAATTTTTGGATCTACTAATGATATTTTGTGTAAAGATTTTTCTGAGATGATGCAGGGGGGGTTCGAAATGCCTATGATGGGAGAACTCACATTCTTTCTAGGACTTCAGATAAAGCAACTAGAAAGTGGGATTTTCATCCATCAGACAAAATATTGCAAAGAGCTGCTCAAGAAATTTGAGATGAACAATTGTAAGGAAGCTTCCACTCCTATGGCATCTGCTTGCTACCTAGATAAGGACGAAAAAGGAAAAGCAATAGAGGTAACAAAGTATCGAGGAATTATTGGGTCTTTACTTTACTTAACTGCAAGTCGACCTGATATCATGTTTAGCGTATGCATGTGTGCGAGATTTCAATCATCACCTAGAGAATCACATCTTAAAACTGTTAAAAGAATCATGAGATACTTAAAAGGAACAACTAACATGGGATTATGGTATCCTCGGGATGCCTCACTATCCTTGGTAGGTTATTCCGATTCCGATTTCGCCAGATGTAAATTGGATCGGAAAAGCACTTGTGGTACCTGTCACTTGTTGGGCAGTTCAGTAGTAGCATGGCACAACAAAAAGCAAGCTTGTGTTGCTTTGTCCACCGCCGAAGCGGAATACATTGCCGCTGCTGTGTGTTGCGCTCAAATCCTTTGGATGAAGCAGCAACTCAAGGACTATGGTCTTAAACTTGAACAAATCCCTATTAAATGCGATAATACAAGTGCCATAAACCTTTCCAATAATCCCGTTTTGCATTCTAGAACTAAGCATATAGAAATTAGACATCATTTTCTGCGTGATCATGTACAAAAAGGTGACTGCGTTCTTGAATTTGTTGAAACTTCTAAACAATTAGCCAATATTTTCATCAAGCCCCTTCCCAGGGATACTTTCTTTGTTCTAAGGAGAGAACTTGGTATTCTTGATGAACAATATCTTGATTGAAATTGTTTAGTTGTTTACATTATCGTCTAGCCTCTCTATGTCTATGTATCTTTAGCTTAAATGATATATGTTACAATGCAAAAATATGTCTCTTGATTAATTCTTTTTGTGATTCTGAATGTCTCGATAAATTTGTCACAATGCATGCAAAAGCCTTAAAAAGTTGAAACCATTCTACTGCCTGAAAATCCATTTTTTTTTTCTTTCACTATGTGTAATTGATTACACTTGCTTTTAATCGATTACCTGGGCATCAGTTGCTTGAAAATTCGAAATGTTACTATGAGTAATCGATTACACCTTCTGTTAATCGATTACCTGGGCATCAGCTCTTTGAAAATTCAAAATTTTACACTGGTTAATCGATTAAACCTGCCCGTTAATCGATTAAAACCAGCTTTTTTAAAGGCAGACAGTAACTTGGTTTCACACTTTCTTTGGCATTTTTCACATTCTCGTTTATACTTTGAGTTTCTAAATCTATAACAAAACTAATCCAAGTGCACCAAAGTAGAAACACCTCATCCTAACCCTCTCAAACCATCAAGGAATCATACTTCTTCATCCCCATTATACCCCATTTCCAAGGTTCCACCAAGCATAACCTAGGTTAGGTTTGCCTACACCCTTCTCTGATTATTCACTGTTATTTCGGGTTCTGCCAAATAATGGAGCAAGGTCGCACTAAAAGGGTCAAGACCTCAGCCACTCGTGTACGAAGACGGGAGGTCGGTTCACCTTCTACTCGGGACCGTGGTGACCCCTACTATTCACTCATCTTGCAATAAACCCGTATGGCGAAATTTCAAGGTCGCAAACCCACATACATACGGTATGTTGATTTAACCTGGTTGGCGGAACAAAACTTTAGTTTCCCGCATGATATGGAAGCTCAGGGAACCATTCAATTTATGGAATTAAAGGGACAAGTTTACCCTGCTCTAGTTAGGGAATTTTATGCTAATTTTAGATATAAGGATGGAAAGTACTGGTCTATGATTTTTGGCAATCTGTTTGAACTTAACGATGAAATTTTTATGAATGTCGGTGGTTTATCATCTTCTGGTTATAGTATAGGAGATTGTTCCTGGGTTAAGGAAAACTTTGATCCTACTGAGGTTTATAAGTCATTTCTAAGAGGCCCTCACTTATACATTCAGGGTCAACTGACCAAAGCTGGGTCATTATCTGTTGAGAACAGACTGTTGCATTACATTATTGCTTACATTTTAGTGCAGAGGAACACAAATCACGCACAGCCTACTATGAATGATTTACGTTTCATGTATGCAGTAAAGAATAATGTAATGATTAACTGGCCTGAGGAGATCCTGAAAATTATGAACAGTGTGTCTTTGTCTCAGTCGAAGCTGCTTCCCTACAGTATCTTCATCTCACGCATTGTTGATTATTTGCGCATTGACGTTTCCGATACCATCATCGTTGAATACACTGATAAGGATCATCTAGTTGGTGAAAGCCTCATTCATAAAATGGGTATATACAAGTATGGTACTACTTGGCAATACCAAGAGGACTACACCACTATTGGTCTGGATTTATCTGATGATGATAATCAGGATGACACAGGTAATCAGCATGCTACAACTCAGGGGGAGCCTTCTGGATCAGCACCTCAGAACTCTGCTTTTGGCTTAGATCAGTTGGAAGCTATGGAGCAACGGCTTAACAACCGTATGGATCTTCACTTCCAAGGATTGAAAGACTCATACTTTACTGGTATGGAACAGTATGAGGAGCGACAAAATGCGTACTCGGACAACCAATTTCGGGAGTTGAGGAATCTGATTCAATCTACTGCTAAAACTCAGAATGCCTTGTTTTGTTCAGAATTTCAGAAGTTATCTATGCTTATCAGGGGAGATCAGAACATTGTCATTCCTGCTGGTCACACTGACGATCCTCATCCTCCACCTCAACCTTAGTTTAGAAGACTTTAGACCTAGGATATCTTACCATTAGGTTTATTTCTTCTTTTTGGCACTTTTTGGCACTTTTTGGATTTAGCTGTTGTTATGGATTCTAGTCTCTCTTTTGTGTGTCTCTTTCATGTTCTTAATTGACATTTCCTGGTTTATATGGCTGCTAAACATTGTTACTCTTTATGCTACTTTTTATAATTATGTTGAATAGCCTACTCTTTTTACGTGTATGGTTCTTGATCGTATGAGATTTTCTACTTTGATATGGTCAATCTTGTATGCCGTTCACTTTACCTGTTTGGCTATTTCTGTTGTATAAACTTGCGCATTTGTTTAATCCTCTTTAACATAAAACAGGTTAATTGTTAAATCCCAAATTAGCTCATTGACTTTGTTTTATGCATTACTCATATCTCTGCCTCTTCTTTGACCTAAGTTATCTTTTTGATAATGTCAAAAGGGGGAGAAAGGTTGTTTTGTTGTCTTCTGATTGTGCAGGTTGATCGTAATAACAGCTTCCGAAATTTACGCATCATATCAACCTTGCCAACACAATCTTCAAGCTATTTCATCACAGTTGATACATTTGATGTGGAGTTTGTCATCATCAAAAAGGGGGAGATTGAAAGTGTGCATGTCAAGAGGAACACTTTGGAAAGCTCTCTTTATGTGCCATGGTTTTGATGAGGACAACTTGTGCTAATAAGAGCTTGAAGATCATCAACAAATCAACGTGCTTAAGCCTTCTGATTGGTACCTTGCTTAGACTAGATTAGTTTAGGATGAGTCTAAGGCTTAAGTCACCTAATACATATCTCATTTGCATAAATCTTTTAAATCTTTTTCATCTTGAGATATGTCATTCATAATATGTTCATGCATCATATAAATACATGTACATGTGCATTCTAGGCATAATCTAAGTATTAAACATGTATGAATTAAAGTGCATAACATATTTGAGCTTTTACACATGAAAAAATGCTGTTAATCGATTACAGCATAGGTTAATCGATTAATCTAACTGTTTGCACAGTGTAATCGATTACAACAAAGGTTAATCGATTAATCTAACAATTTTGTACAGTTTAATCGATTAAAGCTGTCGTTAATCGATTAACTGGGCTATAAAATCAATTCTTTATAAACTGCGTTTTTCAGAATTGATCTCATAAGTTGCATGTTAAATTTTTAGAGAGTTAGAGCATTTTTTTTCGTGTTAATTGTTGCATCTAGTTGTAAAATGCATTTGTGAGTTTAGAAAAGAGAGAATTCTATGCTTTAGGATTGAGTGCATTTCATGATACATTTCTCATCTTTTCATATCGCATGTTCTTGCATTTTATTGATGATTCTTGATTAGATGTTTACATACTATGCATTCTGTTTTTCAAACTAATACATTTTCATACTGCATGAGTTTGTATTAGGTGATTAGAGTAAAGTCTTATCTTGTTAGATATAAGTCTTGTTATAGCTTAAGTTTACTCTATTTTGTTTTGATTGAAAAAGTGTTGTAATTTTTGGGAATCTCAAGGTGTCATATCACCAAGAGATTGAGTGTATCTTCATTGAGTGTTAGACTTAGGGATAAGTAAAGAACAGAGGTTCTTGGCTAGGGCTACGCCGAAAGAAAGGTTTTCTTTGTTGGTAGGAAGGGAGTCAAACCATAGAATAGGATCTTTATTATCTTGTAAGTGTCTAAGTGTTGTAATTGGATAGTGTGTATGTAATAAACATTAATTCAATTATAGTGAAGAAAAATCTCCCAAATCAGCCGGGAGGCCTGGATGTAGTTTGCGGTGGACAAGCAAACGAACCAGGATAAAATTCGTGTTGCAGGATTTTTTTCTATCCCTTTCTCTCTTTATTGCATTTGATCGATTAATTTGTATAGTAGATTTAATTGATAATCTGTTTCTGTACTATACTGATTTTACTCTGATAATTCTGTAAGCCTGTATACTCGCTTCGTTATCAATTAATTGTCGCGCAAGAAATTGTATCTGCATCAGCTTACTGTCACGGTTTAATCGATTAAGTGTAGTGTGTTAATCAATTACTTTAGTTCTGTTAATCGATTAAGTGGACTGTGTTGAATGTGTTAATCGATTACCCTGTTTCGTTAATCGATTAATTAAGGTGTATTTCAGCATTAAGTGTTGTTTTTCGAAAAGCGGACATTCTAACCGCTACACCTATTCAACCCCCCCCCCCCCCCCCCCCCCCCTTCTAGGTGTACTGTAACCACTGATACCTAACAGAGTTCTCATATTTCATTTACAAAAACACATTCATGCAAAATACCATAATTATGCATAGCAATTACTGACGCACATGAAACAGAAACAAGTTCTGTAAGTACAATATCAAAGCAGAAAAGTGGGTGTACATCATCACTATATCATGCATTTAATTATTCAAATACAACAAGTCAATCATCATAGACCAAAAGTTTTATGTACAAGAATGAAAAATAACTTTTCCATTTACATTACCATTGCCTACGAATAGGGTGAAAGCAAGTTTTGTTTAGCGATGACTTGCTAAAACCGAAACAACACAACATCAACATTCATCATCAAAGTTCATATTTATGCACTTATAGGAAATCACTGGCATAATGAAAGTTTGTTACCTTAACTTTATTATGCTCATTTTGTTTTTCATACCGATTCGCTTTTAGTTTCCAAAAATTTAGGGAATCACCTCATGTATAAACACATGAGAAAATTCCGCCTTTATGCAACCACAATCATCACAATGACATTTAGATACTTCACTCACTTCAATTATTACTTTGAACAAAGAGTTTACTTTTAAGCAAAAATATTCCAAAACATATGCAAGGATTGTAAGATTGACTTTTAGCAACTCATGAAAACAAAGATATTCAACCTAGTCTTTTCAAAACACATAGGATATATTTCCTTACATGTTTTCCTTGTTAGCACAATATTATCTAAAAACAAAACTTCATGATCAACACATTCCATAAAACATATTCATTTACATGTTCATATGAATCCTTTACATCATTATTCAAGTTATTACCAAGGTAGTTAACATACGGTTTCTATAATTCACGCATCAAGGAAAAATTTATCAGGCATTAACAATTAACCTCAAAAAGATATTTCACCGTCGTCATATAAAACATGTTACACACAAATTCATCATTTCATTCAACTTTCTAAACCTTGATGCATTGCAAGCAAACACATATGCAGGAATAAGTCAAGATAGGCGAATACATGATAGCAAACTTTTACAAAGTAAAATTGCATGGTTACATGTCATATAATAAAATGTAGATGCTTAGCCACGGAGTCTAATAACCGGTCAATCGTTATACCTAACTAGGAACATGTAGGAAATCACATAACATAACATAGAACTTTTCATGTTCTAGATTATCCTACTATTAGCAAAGGCTAACATTCCCCTTATTATCAAAAATCATCCATCAAATAAAAATCCAATTTTCAGGACACAGGATATCGTTCTTTCAAGGTTTATATTCGCATGATGCCAACAAGATATTCAATTCTCTATTAGATGTCATAGTGGGCGACCATTTCCTAATCATGTTCAACCATACTCATATAGACATATAAGCAAACGTCCAAAGAAAACTATTTCAGTCGTTTCTCTTTAATTATCTTAATGTTAGTGATAAAAGAAAGTCCATAGCAAGACATCGACAAGAAGTCCATAACAATAGATTCACCACAAGGAACTCTCAACAAGTAAATTTCACATCCAGAAATTTCACAGGAAATCACAACCAGAAACTCATCATAGGCAATTTCTACAAGAGGTTCACAACCAGAAATTTTCAGCAAGAGTTTTCAACAAGAATCCCCAACAAGGGCTTACCAACAAGAATTTATACAATGAGACAATAATAGTGAATTCAACAAGAATTTTATAACACGGGATTCTTCAATAAATTCTCAACAAGAAATCCAACAAGAAGTTTTCAACAAACACTTCATTAATAACTCACCACAAGACATCCAACGATAAATTCACCACCAAACACTTACTGCAAGGAATTCAACAATCATCTTTCACATAAGCAGTTATCACATAGTCAACAACAATGCACATAAGTCAAGTAGTTACTCACACCAATTTCACCAAGAAGCATGTAAGGTCATACCCTAGGCCGCAGAGTTGACATATGCTCTGATACCATATTATAACGACCCGATTTTCAACACTCGAAAATTTTGAAACTTTATTAAATGTAAATATTAGTTAAGTTTCCCAATTCAAAATGCGGAAATAATCAATAATACTTTTTCATCAAAAACATTCCATCACATTCTATTTTAATTCATAATTCATACAATTATCCTTTGTTTCAATTACAACACTGATAAAGGTATTCATGCTAATCTTATTGCATCTTTCGAAAAAGTTCATTTATACAACATAGTTACTTCAACATATATCTCATAGTACATACATTATACAAATATAATTTCGGAATACAAAAACGACTACTCCAGTCTATACTCCCATCAGCAATCATCCACGACGCAACAGCAACATCCTGAACTCATATATAACACATAGACAAGGAAAAGCAGAGGGAGTAAGAACCAACTACGGCGACCGTAGCGTGGGATTACATGGAGTAATATCATTAAAGTATAACAACCTATACAATCATCTAAAATCAATCATAGTAAACATATATCATTTATATACCGGTCAATACTTAAACCACATAATGTTCACATATTCAATCGGTATAATTATCACGTTTCACTTAGGCAATTCAACACTTCCAAAACAATACAATACTCCTACGACAACCCAATATCACAAAGGCCAATCAAATCAATACCACCAAGGCAAGTCAACTTCCAAACCACGAAGGGCAGGTCTAACTCCATACCACGAAGGGCAGGTCTAACTCCATACCATGAAGGGCAGGTCACAATTCCGTACCACGAAGGGCTGGTCACAACTCCGTACCACGAAGGTCAGGTCACAATTCTGTACCACGAAGGGCAGGTCACAATTCCGTACCACGAAGGGCAGGTCACAACTCCGTACCACGAAGGGCAGATCACAAGTCCGTACCACGAAGGGCATGTCACAATTCCGTACCACGAAGGGCAGGTCACAATTCCGTACCACGAAGGGCAGGTCACAATTCCGTACCACGACGGGCAGGTCACAACTCCGTACCACGAAGGGCAGGTCACAACTCCGTACCACGAAGGGCAGGTCACAACTCCGTACCACGAAGGGTAGGTCACAACTCCGTACCACGAAGGGTAGGTCACAATTCCATACCACGAAGGGAAGGTCACAATTCCGTACCACGAAGGGCAGGTCAAAACTCCATACTACAATATCAATCACAATATAATATTTCCACTGCATTATTCTAACATTGCAACTTCCTCAAAACACAAAACACCACATCAATGTCATAAACATAATGTATCTCATATCCTACCACAACAAAACTACTCACAACATCATCATCACATAACATATTTATGTCCATTTATCACCAACAAGCGGTTCATCACAAAATCATTATTACAAATAAATCTACATATGTTTATAGCAATTAAGCGACTCACAACTTAATCATTTTCATAGACATACTCATCTCCACATTTAACAAATCAACAACTCATCACACAATCATTGATACAAACACACCTATATATGTATATAGCAAATCAATCATCCATAACACAACATTATCATAAATAAACCACACACAACATATCCTTCAACATATAACACATTAACGTTAGAACCATCTTCTCACATGGGCCATAAACACCCAAAAGAGTTTTCTATCCGTTAATATGCTCCGATTCTTGAGGGAAATCGGAGAATGATGACTCTAATGAATTACTCTAAGACCACAATGGTCTTCTCCCTCACCTTAGGTTGCGTAAGCTCCGTTGTTCCGCAAAAGAGCTCCATCTCCCTCCATCTCCTTCAACCTCCATTGTTGCTTTTTCCTCTCCAAAGCACTCCATGTTCCATTAAGAAGCAATAGGAAGAGGTTTGATGTGTTTTTTGAGGTTTAGTGGAGGGAATGGTCGGAATCCATGAGGAGTCGCTGCTAGAAGTGAAAGGGGATAAAAGAAGTGAAGATTAGGGTTTCTAGATCCCCTTTTTCACTTTTATAGCTCAGACGCTCTCGCCCAAGCGAGGGATTCTCGCTCAGGCGAGAATCTTACAGTGGCGATATTTTTATATGACGTAATCGATTACATGCACAGTGTAATCGATTACATCATCAAAAATTACACATATCTGACATTTTTATACGATGTAATCGATTACATGAATAGTGTAATCGATTACATGAATAGTGTAATCGATTACATGATCGATTACATGAATAGTGTAATCGATTACATGAATAGTGTAATCGATTACATGAATAGTGTAATCGATTACATAATAAAAATTACACATGTCTGATCAGATTTCAGAATGTAATCGATTACAAGGACCATGTAATCAATTACACCGTGTTAACAGCCCAAAATTGTCATTTCTCGCCCAGGCGAGACAACTCTCGCTCGGGCGAGAATCCTCCAATATAGTTCAGGATTTCACCTTCCCAAGTGATCCTTTCTCGCTCAAGCGAGACTTCCAGGACTGATACTATAATTTTAAAGACTCAAAAATCAGGATGTTACAAAACGCATTAATATGAACCAAAAAAACAAAAGCATTAATGTCAACTGATTTCCATCCCATTAATAAATAAAAAATCACTATCATTGAAGATTTGACGTATTTAAAATTTTATTAACAGGGAAATAAACTGTCTAATTAATTTTTTTTAGCAAAAAGAAGGGGCCTAAAAGCATCCAGAGTAAATTAGATAGGAACAAGGTTTACAAGGGATAACAAACCAAACTACAGATCATGAACCTATAGTAAGGAAGCCCATATTTTTTCCTAAACAGAACAACCTCGCTCAAGCTACCGGATGAAACTAAAAACAAATCTAAAAACAAATTGTCTAATTAATTTGATATGGCTATAAATTTGAACAAATGCATTCAAAAGGAGACACACGGAAGAATCCTAACGCACAAGAGAAGACAAGGTGATTGCACATGTTTTCTTTCTTTCTTATATTTATGCTGCCCTGTTTCATTCTAATTCTTATCACTATTCAATATCCTGTGGAGACTAATATATGGCTCATATTAGTTTTTAGTACAAGTTTACCATGATCACCATACAATCAACTTAGACTTGATTTTAAATGTTATACTATTCCAATTTTTAAAATGTAAAAAGTATCATTACACTGCCTTTGAAGTTTTTATATTGTGATCTTTTGCTGCACATTTGGAAATCATAATCAGTGTTTCATACGGGAGAAACAAATTATTACAAATTATAACATTTTTACACTTCATAATGTTCATTACACCTCATAATAATTTATAATATTGTTGATGATTCTTTATTCTTTGTCAATCACTAGAATTTTATATAGGTGGTATTGTTAAAGTTAATATTTTCAATGAATGCAATAAAGTAATTGATTATTTGGTTAATTATCATCATAGACATGCCTATGTAGGCTTGATGGGATATACATTGTCGTTCCTAAATCCAAATAGTTGTAATACTTTATTGAGTCTCTATAATATCGATTAATGAAATAATATAGTGCATTAGATGTATAGATAGATGTCACTCATTATAATTCCATAATTGTAGGGGCAAAATGATCAAAATTTTTCCCAATGACTAATCAAATATTAGTTTTTTCTTTCTTGGTAAAAAACTTAGTTTTTCTTTGTATAACCAGGTTGAGGACGTAGAATGGAAGGAATTTCGATGAAAATGATGATGCTAATGATGATCCAGTTACTTGTAGTTATTTCTATCACATTGATTGGAATGGGAAGCGCACAACCATCGCGTTGTTCGCATGGGCAATGCCCTAGGTTCCCAGACTGCTGTGGATTTCGTAACCTCAACAACATTACAAAGTGATACCAATCTGTTTGGGTTTAAATAAAGGAATAAGATAAATTACTTTTTTCCTTTGGAACTTTCGTGTACTTTTAATTTCTTCAATGTGTTTCACTTTATTATAAATAAAACATCAACTCTTCATTTGAATGGCTTTGTTTTTGACACATATTCACACTGTCTAATTATATTCTTTCACTTCTAGATGTCAATATATGGGTAGGAGCCTTATAAATATCATTCTGAACTCACAAAATGTCAAATTTTTAAACTCTTAAAATGAATTATTGAATTAATGAGTTATGTTCTTAAAGATAAGTAATCCACATAAAAACAAATTAAGTGGCAAATTGTCACCATTAAAAAAAATTAACATATAAAGATATTCATGTTGGCAATAGATAAACCCGCAAATTGTTTTAGAAATAATTGTATATGTCTATATTGCATGTTCTTTATGATGTACACTTTCTTTAATTTTAAGACATTTGTTTCTTGCCCATTAAGAATAGAATTCAATGGTTGTTCAGAACTAACCCTGTTTAATTTTCTTTAAATTGTATAAAATATAACAATCTTCCAAAATTGGCCTCCCCTCTAAATAACAACTAGCGGTACATTGAGATGGACTTATTTGTTGAACGCATTTATGAATCCTTCCATTTCTTAAATGTTCTATGAGATGCCAAGCTACTACTGGAACAGTACATACGACAGTAACAACGATTCAGCCTAAAAGTTCACCATGAGAAGAAATATCCGCTTAAGGTGTGTGTCCCTTATCCATCGCATATTCCAAAGGAAATGTCTTACTTCATTTCCGGAAAACAAACTCGTCTTCATACAAGTGAAATTTTGTTTGCTTGTAACCCAAGCCAATCAAAAGATCTTAAGATCCCATCAACAATCAAAATAATTATATCATAGACCCCCTCAACAATCACCAATCAACATAATTGGATCATAGATCCTCTCACCAGCCATCATTCAACATAGTTAGATCACATATCCCCACCACAATCATCAATCAATCTAATTCATTTGAAAACTTATAATTTATTATAACTCCATTAAAAAGGCAATTTGACTATTATTATTTTAAATTGAAGGTGTAATTACACCGACATACATATAATAAAACTTAACCAATGTCATTCGTAAATGATTTACAAGATTCAAAACCTATGTCTGGGTCAGTCAATCATATTCCTATGGAAATAAGATACATTTGCATTAATTAGAGCAGTTACAACATCAATCATCAAAGGTCTTGCTGCTGATTCTTCTTGTAAGCACATTGCTGTTAATTGCAACAAGTGGAATTAGATCCTTCTCAGGGTAACTTGAGAAGTAGATGTGCAATATCTCCATATATTTTTGGATCCCTTTTGTCACATACTCAGGAGCACTACCCATAGGTACCCATAAACCTTGTAGGCACAATATTCATCTTATCTTTACCTGCAAGTTTGGCTAATCCATAATCATATAGTTTTGCATTATATTCATTATCTTGCAAGATGTTGGAAGATTTCAAGTCCCTGTATAGAATAGTTATGGAAATCTTGATGAACTAAAATGAGTATTTTTTGTTGGAGTTGGTGAAGTGGAAGAATTTGAGTGTCCAAAAAAATATATTAATTTCAAACGGTATTTGATTAATTGAGTTGGAAAAATTTTCAAACTTAAAATTCCCACGTGTGTACTTAACATGCTACATCATTGGTTCGGTTAGGGTTACCAAACGGGGCATATTGGATGGAGTATCACGAATCTATGTTTTGGAATTTGGGTAATTTATTGTTAATTAAATTTATGCCCATGAAAACATGTGGGATTCCAATGAGTAATTACTCAATTATTTAAGTAGATTTTTATTTTAATTGTTGGTAGAATGTGAGAGAATATGTATTTCTAGTATTATTTTAAATATTTAATTATTTCATGTTATTTTATTTTTATTACTATTATTGAAAATAAATTACACAAATGAGTAAATTGAAGGAAAATAAACGCATTAATATGAACCAAAAAAACAAAAGAATTAATGTCAACTAATTTCCATCCCATGAATAAATAAAAAATCATTGTCATAGAAGATTTGACGTATTTAAAATTTAATTAACAGGGAAATAAACTGTCTAATTAATTTTTTTTAGCAAAAAGAAGGGGCCTAAAAGCATCCAGAGTAAATTAGATAGGAACAAGGTTTACAAAGGATAACAAACCAAACTACAGATCATGAACCTATAGTAAGGAAGCCCATATTTTTTCCTAAACAGAACAACCTAGCTCAAGCTACCGGATGAAACTAAAAACAAATCTAAAAACAAATTGTCTAATTAATTTGATATGGCTATAAATTTGAACAAATGCATTCAAAAGGAGACACACAGAAGAATCCTAACGTACTAGAGAAGACAAGGTGATTGCACATGTTTTCTTTCTTTCTTATATTTATGCTGCCCTGTTTCATTCTAATTCTTATCACTATTCAATATCCTGTGGAGACTAATATATGGCTCATATTAGTTTTTAGTACAAGTTTACCATGATCACCATACAATCAACTTAGACTTGATTTTAAATGTTATACTATTCCAATTTTTAAAATGTAAAAAGTATCATTACACTGCCTTTGAAGTTTTTATATTGTGATCTTTTGCTGCACTTTTGGAAATCATAATCAGTGTTTCATACGGGAGAAACAAATTATTACAAATTATAACATTTTTACACTTCATAATGTTCATTACACCTCATAATAATTTATAATATTGTTGATGATTCTTTATTCTTTGTCAATCACTAGAATTTTATATAGGTGGTATTGTTAAAGTTAATATTTTCAATGAATGCAATAAAGTAATTGATTATTTGGTTAATTATCATCATAGACATGCCTATGTAGGCTTGATGGGATATACATTGTCGTTCCTAAATCCAAATAGTTGTAATACTTTATTGAGTCTCTATAATATAGATTAATGAAATAATATAGTGCATTAGATGTATAGATAGATGTCACTCATTATAATTCCATAATTGTAGGGGCAAAATGATCAAAATTTTTCCCAATGACTAATCAAATATTAGTTTTTTCTTTCTTGGTAAAAAACTTAGTTTTTCTTTCTATAACCAGGTTGAGGACGTAGAATGGAAGGAATTTCGATGAAAATGATGATGCTAATGATGATCCAGTTACTTGTAGTTATTTCTATCGCATTGATTGGAATGGGAAGCGCACAACCATCGCGTTGTTCGCCTAGGCAATGCCCTAGGTTCCCAGACTGCTGTGGATTTCGTAACCTCAACAACATTACAAAGTGATACCAATCTGTTTGGGTTTAAATAAAGGAATAAGATAAATTACTTTTTTCCTTTGGAACTTTCGTGTACTTTTAATTTCTTCAATGTGTTTCACTTTATTATAAATAAAACATCAACTCTTCATTTGAATGGCTTTGTTTTTGACACATATTCACACTGTCTAATTATATTCTTTCACTTCTAGATGTCAATATATGGGTAGGAGCCTTATAAATATCATTCGGAACACACAAAATGTCAAATTTTTAAACTCTTAAAATGAATTAATGAATTAATGAGTTATGTTCTTAAAGATAAGTAATCCACATAAATACAAATTTTTAATGAGTTATGTTCTTAAACTCTCAAAATGTCAAATTTTTAAACTCTTAAAATGAATTAATGAATTAATGAGTTATGTTCTTAAAGATAAGTAATCCACATAAATACAAATTAAGTGGCAAATTGTCACCATTAAAAAAAATTAACATATAAAGATATTCATGTTGGCAACAGATAAACCCGCAAATTGTTTTAGAAATAATTGTATATGTCTATATTGCATGTTCTTTATGATGTACACTTTCTTTAATTTTAAGACAGTTGTTTCTTGCCCATTAAGAATAGAATTCAATGGTTGTTCAGAACTAACCCTGTTTAATTTTCTTTAAATTGTATAAAATATAACAATCTTCCAAAATTGGCCTCCCCTCTAAACAACAACTAGCGGTACATTGAGATGGACTTATTTGTTGAACGCATTTATGAATCCTTCCATTTCTTAAATGTTCTATGAGATGCCAAGCTACTACTGGAACAGTACATACGACAGTAACAACGATTCAGCCTAAAAGTTCACCAGGAGAAGAAATATCCGCTTAAGGTGTGTGTCCCTTATCCATCGCATATTCCGAAGGAAATGTCTTACTTCATTTCCGGAAAACAAACTCGTCTTCATACAAGTGAAATTTTGTTTGCTTGTAACCCAAGCCAATCAAAAGATCTTAAGATCCCATCAACAATCAAAATAATTATATCATAGACCCCCTCAACAATCACCAATCAACATAATTGGATCATAGATCCTCTCACCAGCCATCATTCAACATAGTTAGATCACATATCCCCACCACAATCATCAATCAATCTAATTCATTTGAAAACTTATAATTTATTATAACTCCATTAAAAAGGCAATTTGACTATTATTATTTTAAATTGAAGGTGTAATTACACCGACAAACATATAATAAAACTTAACTAATGTCATTCGTAAATGATTTACAAGATTCAAAACCTATGTCTGGGTCAGTCAATCATATTCCTATGGAAATAAGATACATTTGCATTAATTAGAGCAGTTACAACATCAATCATCAAAGGTCTTGCTGCTGATTCTTCTTGTAAGCACATTGCTGTCAATGCAACAAGTGGAATTAGATCCTTCTCAGGGTAACTTGAGAAGTAGATGTGCAATATCTCCATATATTTTTGGATCCCTTTTGTCACATACTCAGGAGCACTACCCATAGGTACCCATAAACCTTCGTAGGCACAATATTCATCTTATCTTTACCTGCAAGTTTGGCTAATCCATAATCATATAGTTTTGCATTATATTCATTATCTTGCAAGATGTTGGAAGATTTCAAGTCCCTGTATAGAATAGTTATGGAAATCTTGATGAACTAAAATGAGTATTTTTTGTTGGAGTTGGTGAAGTGGAAGAATTTGAGTGTCCAAAAAAATATATTAATTTCAAACGGTATTTGATTAATTGAGTTGGAAAAATTTTCAAACTTAAAATTCCCACGTGTGTACTTAACATGCTACATCATTGGTTCGGTTAGGGTTACCAAACGGGGCATATTGGATGGAGTATCACGAATCTATGTTTTGGAATTTGGGTAATTTATTGTGAATTAAATTTATGCCCATGAAAACATGTGGGATTCCAATGAGTAATTACTCAATTATTTAAGTAGATTTTTATTTTAATTGTTGGTAGAATGGGAGAGAATATGTATATCAAGTATTATTTTAAATATTTAATTATTTCATGTTATTTTATTTTTATTATTATTATTGAAAATAAATTACACAAATGAGTAAATTGAAGGAAAATAAACGCATTAATATGAACCAAAAAAACAAAAGCATTAATGTCAACTGATTTCCATCCCATGAATAAATAAAAAATCACTGTCATAGAAGATTTGACGTATTTAAATTTTAATTAACAGGGAAATAAATTGTCTAATTAATTTTTTTTAGCAAAAAGAAGGGGCCTAAAAGCATCCAGAGTAAATTAGATAGGAACAAGGTTTACAAAGGATAACAAACCAAACTACAGATCATGAACCTATAGTAAGGAAGCCCATATTTTTTCCTAAACAGAACAACCTAGCTCAAGCTACCGGATGAAACTAAAAACAAATCTAAAAACAAATTGTCTAATTAATTTGATATGGCTATAAATTTGAACAAATGCATTCAAAAGGAGACACACAGAAGAATCCTAACGCACAAGAGAAGACAAGGTGATTGCACATGTTTTCTTTCTTTCTTATATTTATGCTGCCCTGTTTCATTCTAATTCTTTTCACTATTCAATATCTTGTGGAGACTAATATATGGCTCATATTAGTTTTTAGTATAAGTTTACCATCATCACCATACAATCAACTTAGACTTGATTTTAAATGTTATACTATTCCAATTTTTAAAATGTAAAAAGTATCATTACATTTCCTTTGAAGTTTTTATATTGTGATCTTTTGCTGCACGTTTGGAAATCATAATCAGTGTTTCATACGGGAGAAACAAATTATTACAAATTATAACATTTTTACACTTCATAATATTCATTACACCTCATAATAATTTATAATATTGGTGATGATTCTTTATTCTTTGTCATCGCTAGAATTTTATATAGGTGGTATTGTTAAAGTTAATATTTTCAATGAATGCAATACAATAATTGATTATTTGGTTAATTATCATCATAGTGCCTATGTAGGCTTGATGGGATATACATTGTCGTTCCTAAATCCAAATAGTTGTAATACTTTATTGAGTCTCTATAATATAGATTAATGAAATAATATAGTGCATTAGATGTATAGATAGATGTCACTCATTATAATTCCATAATTGTAGGGGCAAAATGATCAAAATTTTTCCCAATGACTAATCAAATATTAGTTTTTTCTTTCTTGGTAAAAAACGTAGTTTTTCTTTGTATAACCAGGTTGAGGACGTAGAATGGAAGGAATTTCGATGAAAATGATGATGCTAATGATGATCCAGTTACTTGTAGTTATTTCTATCACATTGATTGGAATGGGAAGCGCACAACCATCGCGTTGTTCGCCTGGGCAATGCCCTAGGTTCCCAGACTGCTGTGGATTTCGTAACCTCAACAACATTACAAAGTGATACCAATCTGTTTGGGTTTAAATATAGGAATAAGATAAATTTCTTGTTTCCTTTGGAACTTTCGTGTACTTTTAATTTCTTCAATGTGTTTCACTTTATTATAAATAAAACATCAACTCTTCTTCTGAATGGCTTTGCTTTTACACATAATCCCACTGTCTAATTATATTGTTTCACTTCTAGATGACAATATTAGGGTAGGAGCCTTATAAATATCATTCCTAACTCACAAAATGTCAAATTTTTAAACTCTTCAAATGAATTAATGAGTTATGTTCTTAAAGATAAGTCATCCACATAAATACAAATTAATTGGCAAATTGTCACCATTAAAAAAAATTAACATATAAAGATATTCATGTTGGCAACAGATAAACCCGCAAATTGTTTGAGAAATAATTGTATATGTCTATATTCCATGTTCTTTATGATGTACACTTTCTTTAATTTTAAGACATTTGTTTCTTGCCCATTAAGAATAGAATTCTATGGTTGTTCAGAACTAACCCTGTTTAATTTTCTTTAAATTGTATAAAATCTAACAATCTTCCAAAATTGGCCTTCCCTCTAAACAACAACTAGCGGTACATTGAGATGGACTTATTTGTTGAACGCATTTATGAATCCTTCCATTTCTTAAATGTTCTATGAGATGCCAAGCTACTACTGGAACAGTACATACGACAGTAACAACGATTCGGCCTAAAAGTTCACCATGAGAAGAAATATCCGCTTAAGGTGTGTGTCCCTTATCCATCGCATATGTAAGGACCGAAATTTTACCCTTGAAAATTTTTCTTTTAAATTAATCCTTTCGTAGTCATTATACGATCTTGATTTCTCCATCATCTTTCCTTAAAACACTTTTTAGCAAAAGATATTATCATACAACTTATGATGCGGAAAAACATAATTCATTTCATTTAACGCTAGCGTCTACCGTATACAACTAGCTATGGGTTTCCAAAATACCCATAGCTACGTATATGTGGAATTACAATCAATCGTATAATTCATATATCCATAGTTACAAAATATTCCCCATAATTCGATTAGCACTCGTGTACAAAATAGTACTAATAATTGATATCCAAAAATATAAAGCCCCTAAGCTTCCAAAATAAGACCACCTCAGGTCACCTGTTTATCTGCAATGGGATTATCAATGACGGAACACAAACACATAAAGGAGTAAGTCGTTAATTCAATAAACGTCATTATAAGATAATCCACATTTAGAAAAGTTAGTAAATCACTCTGAAATTCATTTTTGTTTTACTGCATTACTTGAGCCAAAGTCACTACACCCCTTAGGGTTAGCTAAAAGCAGTTTCTCGTCCTTTTCACCAATAAAACATGCCGCATAAACTCGGGCCGAAGTGTTGCTACATAAACTCGAGCCGAAGTCTCTACACCCCTTAGGGTTAGCTAAAAATAATTTCTCATCTCTTTTATAAGGAAAACATGCCGCATAAACTCGGGTCGAAGTGTTACTACATAAACTCGAGCCGAAGTGTTGCCGCATAAATTCGGGCCGAAGTGTTGCCTCATAGACTCGGGTCGAAGTGTTGCCTCATAAACTCGGGCCGAAGTGTTGCCTCATAAACTCGGGCCGAAGTCGCTAACCATTTCTGGTCAGCTAAAAATATATTTCCTTCTTCATTGATTTCACTATCAATCTTATCCAGTGAAACCACGCAATCCTTATTACAAACATACCCATATATGTTTATAATAAATATGTGATTCATCAATTAATCCTTGTACAACCAGAAAATACACACATTTTCCATTTCAAATGCACAAATTAAAGACTTATCCTTACCTTGGTGAGTGTTGGGTTGGGTTCTTGGTAACTGCACTAGTTCCACCGACACCGCCGCCAACTCTAGGATCTTTCCTCATTCCCACCATACAACACAATGTTAGTCATTTATCCCAAATATTTCATAAACAACTTTGATTGCATTATTTAACCATACAAAATATTCCTCATATTTTCAATGTTGCTAAACTACTTTCATCATAAGTTTACAACATTTAAAACATACATATTCATCTCATATTTCATCATTAGAAAGTAAACTCATCTTCTACCTCTAGCATTTTACCCATTTTTATTTCTAGGGTTTTGGGGTTTTCATGTATGAACCCACAAACCCTCTCCTTTCTTAGAATACTAACTCTATATCAAGAGTTTACAAGATAAAATCATATAAAACGAACCATAACTCAAACGGATGAGTTTCCATGGTTTCTCTCATGTTGAGAAGAGTTCCAACATACCTCAAAACAAGTTTCAAAGGGAAAAAGAGAGTTAGAATCAAGAGATCTACCTCTTATCAAGCTTCTAATGACTCAAAAGCCTCCTTGCTCCTGAAAATACTCTCTTCCTCTCACTTCTCTTTAGGTTAACCCTAATAAATGTGTTTGGGGTCCCCTATTTAATGTAACAACGTCGGGTTCTCGCTTAAGCGAGGGATTCTCGCTCAGGCGAGAAAATCCCGCCTATTTTAAAAACTCAGATCTGACCCTCTCGCTCAAGCGAGAGATTCTCGCTCAAGCGAGAATCTCACAGTCCCAACAGGATTCCTCTCGCTCAAGCGAGGGATTTTCGCTCAGGCGAGGATCTCACAGTGTCAACAGCCCCAGTTTGCCATTTCTCGCCTTGGGCGAGGCAACTCTCGCTCAGGCGAGAATCTCCAGTATAGCCCAGGATTTCACCCTCCTAGGTGATCCTTTCTCGCTCAAGCGAGAATCTCTCGCTCGAGCGAGGATCCGAGGACTGATACTATAATTTTAAAGACTTAAAATTTGGGGTGTTACAATCCTCCCACTCTTAAAAGAATTTTCGTCCCCGAAAATCAAACATACCTCGATTCGAACAAATGAGGGTAATCCTCCCTCATCTCTTGCTCAACTTCCCAAGTAGCGTCTCCTTCGTCCACTTGGCTCCACAACACTTTTACCAGGGCAATCTCCTTGCCTCTCAATCTCTTTATACTGGTATCCATGATCCTCACGGGCAACGTCGCAAAAGTCAAATTATCCTTCAACTCTATCTGATCAGACTCAACCACATGAGATGGATCCCCATCATATTTCCTCAACTGAGACACATGAAATACATTATGGAGATTGGACAACAACGGAGGTAAAGCAATACGATACGCTACCGGTCCAATCCTTTTCAATATCTGATAAGGCCCAATGAATCGAGGAGTCAGCTTACGGGATTTCAAAACCCTACTGATACCGGTAGTCGGAACAACCCTCATGAAAACATGATCTCCCTCATTAAATTCAAGAGGTCTCCGTCTCTTATCATAATAGCTCTTCTGTCGACTTTGGGAGATCCTCATGTTCTCTCGGATTTTATTGATTTTATCAGTAGTCTCTTGGACCAACTCGGGCCCCAATATCAAGTTCTCCCCGGTTTCAAACCAATTCACTGGAGTTCGGCACTTTCTACCATAAAACGCCTCATAAGGTGCCATTCCAATACTCGAATGGAAGCTATTGTTGTAAGTAAATTCAATCAGAGGCAACATGCCATCCCAACTCCCTGGTTGTTCCAAGAAACAAGCCCTTAGAAGATCTTCCAATGATTGTATAGTTCTTTCCGACTGACCGTCCGTTTGTGGATGATAAGCTGAACTTAACTTCAACTTAGTTCCCAATGCGGACTGCAAACTAGTCCAAAAGTTGGAAGTAAAACGGGGATCTCTATCCGACACAATGCTCGACGGTATCCCATGCAACCGAACAACTTCCCGGATATACAGTTCCGCCAGTCGTTCTAGGGAGTACCTCATGTTCATCGGAAAGAAATGAGCAGACTTGGTCAACCGATCCACTATTACCCATATGGAGTCTTACCCTTTTAGGGTCTTCAGAAAGCCCGATACAAAGTCCATGGAGATACTATCCCACTTCCAAACGGGAATTTCTAGGGATTGTAACACTCCCGCTGGTCGTTGATGCTCAATCTTGGCTTTCTGACATACTAAACAACTCGAGACATACCAGGCCACATCCCTTTTCAACCCCGACCACCAAAACAACTGCTTCAAATCTTGGTACATCTTGGAATTCCCCGGGTGAAAACTCATCTTGCTCTTATGGGACTCCTCTAAAATATTGTTCCGTAATTCCTCATCACGAGGTACAAACACTCTCCCCTTGTAACGCAACATTCCACTAGTGTCCGATGCGAATTCGGTTTCCTTACCACTTAGCATTAAATCTCGTTTAACCATTAGTTCTTCATCCTCCACTTGCATCGTTCTGATTTGATCAAACAGTTCATTGGTGACCTCCAACCTTCCCAAAATCATGCTATGAGGCTTTATCTGAACATCCGAGTTCATATCTCTGAACTCTTCAATCAGTTTCCCTTCCCTAACCATCAAAGCCGACATGTGCAAAGATTTCCGACTTAGCGCATCAGCCACTACATTGGCCTTTCCTAGATGGTACTGCAATCCAAAATCATAATCCTTGAGGAATTCTATCCACCGTCTTTGTCTCATATTCAATTCCTTTTGGTCAAATAGGTACTTCAAACTTTTGTGGTCGCTGTACACCTCAAATCTCACGCCATAGAGATGGTGTCTCCAAATTTTTAAAGCAAAGACCACTACAGCCAATTCTAAATCATGAGTAGGGTAGTTTTGTTCGTGCGTTCTTAACTGACGAGAAGCGTAGGCAACAAATTTCCCTTCTTGCATCAGGACACAACCCAAACCTTGCTTGGAAGCATCACAATAAACACTGAAATCTTTATCGGTACAAGGAAGAACCAACACTAGTGTCGTAGTCAACCTTCGTTTCAACTCCTGAAAACTTTCTTCGCAACGAAGTGTCCACACGTACGGTTCTCCCTTCCGAGTGAGCTTAGTCAATGGTAGTGCCAACTTTGAAAATCCTTCAATGAATTTCCGATAATACCCAGCCAAACCCAGAAAGCTCCTGATCTCAGTGACTGACTTGGGCACCGCCCATTCCATAACCGCTTCAACCTTTGAAGGATCTACTACCACTCCTTCCTTGGATATCACATGTCCTAACAAAGTTTACCGATTCCAACCAGAAATCACACTTTGATAGCTTTGCATACAACCGATTTTTACTAAGAAGTTCTAACACAACCCTCAGGTGCTCAGCATGCTCCTCTCGGCTTTTGGAGTAAACCAAAATGTCATCAATAAATACCACTACGAATGAATCCAAATACGGATGAAAAATACGATTCATGTAGTCGGTAAATATTGTTGGGGCATTTGTTACACCAAAAGGCATGACCAAATATTCAAAATGTCCATACCTTGTCCTAAAAGCAGTTTTAGGAATGTCCCTCCGACTTTACTCGAAGTTGGTGGTAACCCGACCGAAGGTCAATTTTTGAAAATACTACTGCTCCCCTCAACTGATCGATCAAGTCATCGATTCGAGGCAACGAATACTTGTTCTTAATAGTGACCTTGTTCAACTGCCGGTAGTCGGTACACAACCGCATACTACCATCCTTTTTCTTAACCAACAAAACAGGCGCACCCCATGGCGAGACGCTAGGACGAATGAACTTCTTTGCCAACAAGTCCTCAACCTGCTTTTTCAACTCAGCCAATTCTAACGGCGCCATCCTATAAGGAGCTATAGAGATGGGTCCCGTTCCAGGTACCAAATCAATAGAGAATTCAACTTCTCTCACCGGAGGTAACTCCGGAATATCACCAGGAAATACCTTAGGAAACTCACGAACTATTAGAATATCCTGCACCTTAGGTTTCTCAATACCATCCAAGGATGCCAACAACATAAATACGGCTCCTCCCTCCTTACAGGAAGTCCTGAATTCCTTTGCCGATAACGGTTTCATGGCATTCACCTCATCAGAACTCTCATCTAGATCTCCGAATACCACGGTCTTATCGGTATAATTAAGCATTACATGATTCGCAGACAACCAGTTCATTCCCAGAATTATATCTAGCTGGGATAGTGGTAAGCAGATTAAATCCACGGTATAAGTCTTACCGTTTACCACTACCGGACATCGAGACACCACTGTCGACACCACCACAGGCACATCAGTTGTGGTGGATACGACCAAGTCGAAAGGCAACGACTCAGTTTGCAATTTCAATCTATCCACGCAGTCATTAGATACAAAGGAGTGTGTCGCTCCCGAATCAAACAACACTAAAAGAGGAATACCTGCCACCATGCAATTACCTCTTATCAGGCCGTCTGCATTTGAAGTCTCTGCACCACTCATGGTGAAAACTCTGCCGGTGGATCGAGGTCGTTCAGTACTAGTAGCATTCATATTATGCCGTAATTTTGGACAATACCTCTTAAGATGCCCAATCTCCTTGCAGTGAAAGCAGCTAAGTGTGGTTCCGGGGCAAGAATCACCATAGTGTTTTCGGCCGCATTTGTTACACCAGGATGGAGGGTTTTGCTGCTACCCTCCAGCATTAGCATGAGTTCTTGACCCATGTGGAGCATATCCTCTATTACTCATAGGCGAGGAATAAGGCTTCCCTTCTTCTGGAAACGCCTTACTCTTACCCTTCCCGTGCACAAAATTCCTTTGGGGCCCAAAATTCTTGGGAGGAAGTGATCTTGACGCCACTACTTCGTCCGCCTTCATATCGTCTTCAACCATTCTACACTTGTTGACTAGTGTAGAGAAATCAGTGATCTCTTGATGCCTAAGCATCGTTTTCAGCTTGGGCTTCAAACCCGATTCGAACTTCGAGCAATTGGACCTTCCGTTCGCCTCCAATTCAGAGTAAGGGCAAAATCGGGCCAATTCTTCAAATTTGGCCGCATAATCCCCCACAGCCAGGTTTCCTTGTTCCAGCCTCAAGAATTCCATTTCCTTCTGACTCCTCATATCAGCAGGAAAATACTTTCTAAGGAATTTCTCCCTAAAAGTACACCACATAATTACTTGCCCCTCCTCATATCTGCAATGGGATTATCAATGACGGAACACAAACACATAAAGGAGTAAGGGCAAGTAATTATCTTGGTAACTGCACTAGTTCCACCGACACTGCCGCCAACTCTAGGATCTTTCCTCATTCCCACCATACAACACAATGTTAGTCATTTATCCCAAATATTTCATAAACAACTTAGATTGCATTATTTAACCATACAAAATATTCCTCATATTTTCAATGTTGCTAAACTACTTTCATCATAAGTTTACAACATTTAAAACATACATATTCATCTCATATTACATCATTAGAAAGTAAACTCATCTTCTACCTCTAGCATTTTACCCATTTTTGTTTCTAGGGTTTTGGGGCTTTCATGTATGAACCCACAAACCCTCTCCTTTCTTGGAATACTAACTCTATATCAAGAGTTTACAAGATAAAATCATATAAAACGAACCATAACTCAAAAGGGTGAGTTTCCATGGTTTCTCTCATGTTGAGAAGAGATCCAACATACCTCAAAACAATTTTCAAAGGGAAAAAGTGAGTTAGAATCAAGAGATCTACCTCTTCTCAAGCTTCTAATGACTCAAAAGCCTCCTTGCTCCTGAAAATACTCTCTCCTCTCACTTCTCTTTAGGTTAACCCTAATAAATGTGTTTGGGGTCCCCAATTTAATGTAACAGCGTCGGGTTCTCGCTCAGGCGAGAAAATTCCGCCTATTTTAAAAACTCAGATCTGACCCTCTCGCTCAAGCGAGAATCTCACAGTCCCAACAGGCTTCCTCTCGCTCAGGCGAGGATCTCACAGTGTCAACAGCCCCAGTTTGCCATTTCTCGCCCGGGCGAGGCAACTCTCGCTCAGGCGAGAATCATCCAGTATAGCCCAGGATTTCACCCTCCCAGGTGATCCTTTCTCGCTCAAGCGAGAATCTCTCGCTCGAGCGAGGATCCGAGGACTGATACTATAATTTTAAAGACTTAAAATTTGGGGTGTTACAGCATATTCCGAAGGAAATGTCTTACTTCGTTTCCGGAAAACAAACTCGTCTTCATACAAGTGAAATTTTGTTTGCTTGTAACCCAAGCCAATCAAAAGATCTTAAGATCCCATCAACAATCAAAATAATTATATCATAGACCCCCTCAACAATCACCAATCAACATAATTAGATCATAGATCCTCTCACCAGCCATCATTCAACATAGTTAGATCACATATCCCCACCACAATCATCAATCAATCTAATTCATTTGAAAACTAATAATTTATTATAACTCCATTAAAAATGCAATTTGACTATTATTATTTTAAATTGAAGGTGTAATTACACCGACATACATATAATAAAACTTAACCAATGTCATTCGTAAATGATTTACAAGATTCAAAACCTATGACTGGGTCAGTCAATCATATTCCTATGGAAATAAGATACATTTGCATTAATTAGAGCAGTTACAACATCAATCATCAAAGGTCTTGCTGCTGATTCTTCTTGTAAGCACATTGTTGTTATTGCAACAAGTTGAATTAGATCCTTCTCTGGGTAACTTGAGAAGTAGATGTGCAATATCTCCATATATTTTTGGATCCCATTTCTCACATACTCAGGAGCACTACCCATAGGTACCCATAACCCTTGTAGGCACAATATTCATCTTATCTTTACCTGCAAGTTTGGCTAATCCATAATCAGATAGAAAAAGCGGAATCACTTTCCAAGCTATAGTTTGTGAGATGCAACTTGGCGGTGACAAGTGAACAATTGAAAATCTATTTTTAGCATAACTTTGTTTCCGTACATCAGAATAGGACGTCTGGCATATGCATTTGGGGTAGAAAAATATGTTCTATCCATTGTGATAATCACATTCCGAGCTATAGTTTGTGAGATGCAACTTGGCCGTGACAAGTGAATAGTTGAAAATCTATTTTTAGCATAACTTCGTTTCCCCATATCCGAATTGGACGTGTGACATATGCATTTGGGTTAGAAAAATAAATTTTATCAATTGTGACTATCAGAGAAAGCAGAATCACATTCCGAGCTATAGTTTGTTAGATGCAACTTTGCTGTTACACGTGAATAGTTGAAAATCTATTTTTAGCATAACTTTGTTTCCGTTTATCCGAATTGGACGTGTGACTTATGCATTTCGGGTAGAAAAATTAGTCCTATCCATTTTGAGAACCAGAGAAAGTAGAATCACTTTCCGAGCTATAGTTTGTGACATGCAACTTGGCGACGACAAGTGAACAGTTGAAAATCAATTTTTAGCATAACTTTGTTTCCGTGTATCCGAATTGGATGTGAGACATATGCATTTGGGGTATAAAAATATGTTCTATCCATTGTGACAACTAAAAAAGCGGAATCACATTCCGAGCTATGGTTTGTGTGATGCAACATGGTGGTGACAAGTGAACAGTTGAAAATCTATTTTTAGCATAACTTTGTTTCCGTAAATCAGAATTGGACGTCTGACATATGCATTTGGGGTATAAAAATATGTTCTATCCATTGTGACAACATCCAGGCCTCCCGGCTGATTTGGGAGATTTTTCTTCACTATAATTGAATCAATGTTATTACATACACATCATCCAATTACAACACTTAGACACTTACAGGATAATAAAGATCCTATTCTATGGTTTGACTCCCTTCCTACTGACAAAGAAAACCTTTCTTTCGGCGTAGCCCCAGCCAAGAACCTCTGCTCTTTCCTTATCCCTAAGTCTAACACTCAGTGAAGATACACTCAATCTCTTGGCGATACGACTGAAAGTGTGCAATGTCAAGAGGAACACTTTGGAAAGCTCTCCTTATATGTCTTGGTTTTGATGAGGACAACTTGTGATAATAAGAGCTTGAAGATCATCAACAAATCAACATGCTTAAGCCTTCCGATTGGTACCTTGCTTAGACTAGACTAGTTTAAGTTGAGTCCAAGGCTTAAGTCACCTAATACATATCTCAATTGCATAAATCTTTTAAATCTTTTTCATCTTGAGATATGTCATTCATAATATGTTCATGCATCATATAAATACATGTACATGTGCATTCTAGGCATAATCTAAGTATTAAACATGTATGAATTTAAGTGCATAACATATTTGAAGTTTTTACACATGAAAGAATGTTGTTAATCGATTACCACTTAGTTTAATCGATTAATCTAACTGTTTGCACAGTGTAATCGATTACAACAAAGGTTAATCGATTAATCTAACCTTTTTGTGAAGCTTAATCGATTAAAGCTGTCGTTAATCGATTAACTGGGCATTAAAATCAATTCTTTATAAACTGCATTTTCAGAATTGATCTCATAAGTTGCATGTTAAATTTTTAGAGAGTTAGAGCATTTTTTTTCGTGTTAATTGTTGCATCTAGTTGTAAATGCATTTGTGAGCTTAGAAAAGAGAGAATTCTATGCTTTAGGATTGAGTGCTTTTCATGATACATTTCTCATCTTTTCTTGTCACATGTTCTTGCATTTTCACATGATTCTTGATTAGATGTTTACATATTATGCATTCTGTTTTTCACTAATACATTTTTCATACTGCATGAGCTTGTATTAGGTGATTAGAGTAAAGCCTTATCTTGTTAGATATAAGTCTTGTTATAGCTTAAGTTTACTCTGTATTGCTTTGTTTGAAAAAGTGTTGTAATTGTGGGAATCTCAAGGTGTCATATCACCAAGAGATTGAGTGTGTCTTCACTGAGTGTTAGACTTAGGGATAAGTAAAGAACAAGGTTCTTGGCTGGGGCTACGCCGAAAGAAAGGTTTTCTTTGTCGGTAGGAAGGGAGTCAAACCATAGAATAGGTTTCTTTTTATCTTGTAAGTGTCTAATTGTTGTAATTGGATAGTGTGTATGTAATTAACATTCATTCAATTATAGTGAAGAAAAATCTCCCAAATCAGCCGGGAGGCCTAGATGTAGTTTGCGGTGGACAAGCAAACGAACCAGGATAAAATTCTTGTTGCAGGACTTTTTCTATCCCTCTCTCTTTATTGCATTTGATCGATTAATTTGTTTAGTAGATTTAATTGATAATCTGTTTCTGTACTGTATTGCTTGTACTCTGATAAAATTCTGTAAGCTTGGTATAATCGTTTCATTATCAATTAACTGTCGCGCAAGAAACTGTACTTGCATCTGCTTACTGTCACGGTTTAATCGATTAAGTGTGGTGTGTTAATCGATTAAGTGGACTGTGTTGAAAGTGTTAATCGATTACCCTGTTTCGTTAATCGATTAATCAAGGTGTTTTTCAGCATTAAGTGTTGTCTTCGAAAAGCGGACATTCTAACTGCTACACCTATTCAACCCCCCCCCCTTCTAGGTGTATTGTAACCACTGATACCTAACAAGTGGTATCAGAGCTAGTGCGAAGTGCTAGCTCAATCGCGTATTCGTGATCCTTAGGGAAAAAGGAATGGGTTCGTCAAACCCATTTGGTGGTGATGGTTCATCCATTAATCGACCACCTATATTCAGTGGTGAAGGGTATGCCTACTGGAAAGTCCGCATGCAAATTTTTATTGAAGCCATAGACTCAGATATTTGGGAATCCGTAGTCAACGGCCCTTTCATTCCACAGCATCTTGTGGACAATGAACCTAAAGACAAGCCTAAAAGTCTATGGACCGATGATGAGCGCAAAAAGGTGCAGCATAATCTACGTGCCAAAAATATCATCACATCGGCCCTATCCTATGATGAGTTCTTTAGAGTATCGCAGTGCCAAAATGCAAAAGAAATGTGGGACACTTTACAAGTGACTCATGAAGGCACTAGCGAAGTCAAGCGTGCTAGATTAAATGCGCTTACCCATGAGTATGAGTTATTTCGCATGTTACCTAGTGAATCAATCTGTGATATGCAAAAGCGATTTACTCATATTGTTAATCATTTAGTTGCTCTAGATAAATCTTTTGCCAGAGGTGAACTAACTAATAAAGTTTTGCGTTGTCTTGACAGGAAATGGCAACCAAAAGTAACTGCAATTGTTGAATCCAAAGACTTGGATTCTATGCCTCTAGCTACATTATTTGGAAAACTTCAAGAGCACGAAATGGAATTGGGGCGATTGACTATGCACGAAGATTCAGATCGGAAAAAGAAAAACATCACATTGAAGGCCACGACCTACAAATCAAAAGAAGATAAAGATGATGATGAATCTGACTCCGATCTAGATGATGAAACTATGAATCTCCTTGTTCGTAAATTTAGCAAATTCATCAAAAGAAAAGGAGGATTCAAGAAGTTTCAGAAGAAAGAAGCGAAAGAGTCAACCAACAAAGGCAAGAACAACAAAGATCGCTTCACTTGCCATGAGTGTGGAAAAGCCGGACATATGAGATTTCAATGTCCTACCTATCTGCAAAAGGTTGATTCAGAGAAGAGCACTCCCAGGGAATTCAAATCCAAGAAAGCTTACATTGTATGGGATGTACCTGAGGAGGAAACAACATCAAGCACTTCTAGTGAGGAGGAGTCAGCAAAGCTGTGTCTGATGGTCAGATCTGACAACAATGGCAACTCAGACTCACACGAGGATAATGATGAGGTATATTCTGACACCTCATCCACTTCGGATGACTTACCCTCTTATGAAGTTTTATATAATGCTTATGTTGAGTTACATGAGGAACTAAAGAAATTGGCTAGAATAAATGTTGATAAGAAAAGGGAAATCCTTAGAAATGAAAAGAAATTAAGCCAATTACAAAAAGAATTAGATGAATTAAAATTAGAAAATGAAACTTTAGATCTCATCTATTCTTGTAACACATGTGACTGCTCTGCTAATAATTTATGTCAAAAGCCTGTATGTGAGACTTGCGAGATTTTGCAAGAAGACAATCTTAAACTAAAAGAAAAACTCGAACGTCTCACAAACAGTAAACAGCAATTAGGCACTCTGCTCAGTCAAACAAGAAACGTTGGTGATCGTACTGGTCTAGGTTATACTCGCTCTGCTAAGAACAAGAGACCATATAGAAAACCTGTAGTTCATACTAAGAATAAAAATCATAAGCGCTCTCCTACATGTTTTTATTGTAATACGTATGGTCATACTTCTTATTCTTGTTACATTAGAAAATATGGTATACCTAGCGGAGCTTATGTTTGGATAAAGAAGGGAGATAATTCCCTAATCACTAACAGAAAAGGACCCAACATAATTTGGGTACCTGAGAAAAGCAGGTGATCTATTTTGCAGGTATGTCTTCGAACACAAGGACAAAAATGGTATTTAGACAGTGGATGTTCGAGACATATGACAGGTGACAGATCAAATTTCCTGGATCTATCACTTAAAGGAAAAGGATACGTCACGTACGGAGACAACAATAAGGGAAAGATACTTGGTACCGGAACAGTTGGTAACTCATCTCATACTCAAATTGAAAATGTTCTGTATGTTGAAGGACTAGAACATAATCTTCTGAGTATAAGTCAACTCTGTGACAAAGGTAATCGAGTATCTTTCGATTCTGACTGTTGCATCATTCGTGACATCTTATCTAATAATGTTAAATTTGTTGGTCATCGTATAAATAATATTTACATGGTTAACTTGGATGATGTCACCACATTATTTTCAAAATGTTTTATTTCTAAAGAAGATGACATCTGGCTCTGGCACAGACGCGTTGCACACATCCATATAAAACATCTAGATAAATTATCATCAAACCAACTAGTTGAGGGGCTACCAAAACTAAATTTTAAAACTAAAGAGATTTGTGACACTTGTCAAAAGTGTAAACAAACCAAAAACTCTTTTAAAAACAAAAATGTGATATCCACTTCAAGACCTTTGGAGTTACTCCACATGGACTTGTTTGGACCATCACAAATCATGAGTTTTGGTGGTAGCTACTATGCTCTAGTTATTGTTGATGATTTCTCTCGTTTTACATGGACATTATTTTTATCTGTTAAAAGCGACGCTTTCAACTCTTTTAAAAATCTTGCCAAGCAAATCCAAAATCAACTTAACCTGAAAATAGTATATATACGAAGTGATCACGGGGGAGAATTTGAGAACTTTCAGTTCGACAAATTCTGTGATAAGCATGGCATTATGCATCAGTTCTCTGCTCCTCGCACTCCACAACAAAATGGAGTTGTTGAAAGGAAAAATCGTGTGCTAGAAGAATTAGCGAGAACCATGCTCAATGAAAGTAATACCCCCAAATATTTCTGGGCAGATGCAGTTCATACTGCATGTTATGTTATAAATCGAGTATTGTTAAGGCCTAATTTGAATAAAACTCCTTATGAACTATTAAAAGGCCGTAAACCAAACATATCCCATCTTCACGCTTTCGGTTGCAAATGTTTTATATTAAATAATGGAAAGCGGGCTTTAGGAAAATTTGATTCAAAAGCCGATGAGGGAATATTTTTGGGATACTCGATTCATAGCAAAGCGTTCAGAATTTTTAATAAGTATACTATGCAAGTTGAAGAGTCTATCCATGTACAGTTTGATGAATCTTCTCCAAAAGAGAAGAGAAAGGTTGTATCTGATGATGTTGCAGGTGCTTTGGAAGAAGCATACTCAAAGAACATGGATAATGTAGAAGCAACCGATGAAGAATGTCAAAACAAATCTCAGGAGCATTCAGATATGCCAGTTGTGTGGAAAACCAAGAAAGCTCACCCGATCGACAAAGTAATAGATTTTTCTGAGATGATGCAGGGGGAGTTCGAAATGTCTATGATGGGAGAACTTACGTTCTTTCTAGGACTTCAGATAAAGCAACTAGAAAGTGGGATTTTCATCCATCAGACAAAATATTGCAAAGAGCTGCTCAAGAAATTTGAGATGAACAATTGTAAGGAAGCTTCCACTCCTATGGCATCTGCTTGCTACCTAGATAAGGACGAAAAAGGAAAAACTATAGAGGTAACAAAGTATCGAGGAATTATTGGGTCTTTACTTTACTTAACTGCAAGTCGGCCTGATATCATGTTTAGCGTATGCATGTGTGCGAGATTTCAATCATCTCCTAAAGAATCACATCTTAAAACCGTTAAAAGAATCATGAGATACTTAAAAGGAACAACTAACATGGGATTATGGTATCCTCGGGATGCCTCATTATCCTTGGTAGGTTATTCCGATTCCGATTTCGCCGGATGTAAATTGGATCGGAAAAGCACTAGTGGTACATGTCACTTGTTGGGGAGTTCATTAGTAGCATGGCACAGCAAAAAGCAAGCTTGTGTTGCTTTGTCCACCGCCGAAGCGGAATACATTGCCGCTGGTGTGTGTTGCGCTCAAATCCTCTGGATGAAGCAGCAACTCAAGGACTATGGTCTTAATATTGAAAAGATCCCTATTAAATGCGATAACACAAGTGCCATAAACCTTTCCAAGAATCCCGTCTTGCATTCTAGAACTAAGCATATAGAAATTAGACATCATTTTCTGCGTGATCATGTACAAAAAGGTGACTGCGTTCTTGAATTTGTTGAAACTTCTAATCAATTAGCCGATATTTTCACCAAGCCCCTTCCCAGGGATACCTTCTTTGTTCTAAGGAGAGAACTTGGAATTCTTGATGAACAATATCTTGATTAAAATTGTTTAGGTGTTTACATCATCGTCTAGTTTCTCTATATCTTTGTATCTTTAGCTTTTCGATATTTGTTATAATGCAAAAGTATATCTCTTGATTATTATTTTTTTTGTGATTCTGAATGTTTCAATAAATTTGTCACATTGCATACAAAAGCCTTAAGAAGTTGAAACCATTTTACTGCCTGAAAATTTTTTTTACTATGAGTAATCGATTACATCTTCAATTAATCGATTACCTGGGCATCAGTTGCTTGAAAATTCGAAATATTACTATGAGTAATCGATTACATCTTCACTTAATCGATTACCTGGGCATCAGTTCTTTCAAAAAATTCGAAATTTTACACTGGTTAATCGATTAACCCTGCCCGTTAATCGATTAAAACCAGTTTTATAAAGGCAAACAGTAGCTCGGTTTCACACTTTCTCTGTTTTTTTTCACTTTCTCTTTTATGCTTTGAGTTTCTAAATCTATAACACAACTAATCCAAAGTGCATCAAAAGTAGAAACACCTATTCCTAACCCTCTTAAACCATCAAGGAATCATACTTCTTCATCCTCATTATATCCCATCTCCAAGGTTCCACCAAACATAACCTAGGTTAGGTTTGCCTACACCCATATTTGACCATTCACAGCTATTTCGGTTTCTGCCACATTATGGAGCAAAGTCGTCCTAAAAGGGTCAAAACATCAGCCACTCGTGTACGAAGACGAGAGGTCGGTTCGCCTTCCACTCGGGACCGTGGTGACCCCTACTATTCCCTCATCCTGCAAGAAACCCGTATGGCGAAATTTCAAGGTCGGAAACCTACATATATACGGTATGTTGACTTAACTTGGTTAGCGGAACAGAACTTTAGCTTCCCGCATGATATGGAAGCTCAGGGAACTATTCAGTTCATGGAATTAAAGGGACAAGTCTACCTTGCTCTTGTTAGGGAATTCTATGCTAATTTTAGATATAAGGATGGAAAATATTGGTCAATGATTTCTGGCAATTTGTTTGAACTTAACGATGAAATTTTCATGAATGTCGGTGGTTTATCTTCTTCTGGATATAGTATAGGAGATTGTTCCTGGGTGAAGGAAAATTTTGATCCTACTGAAGTCTATAAGTCTTTTCTAAGAGGCCCTCATTTATACATTCAGGGTCAACTGACCAAAGCTGGGTCACTATCTGTTGAGAACAGGCTGCTACACTCTACCGCTGAAGCTCAGAATGCCTTGTTTTGTTCAGAATTTCAGAAGCTATCTGTGCTTATCAGGGGAGATCAGAACATTGTCATTTCTGCTGATCACACTGACGATCCTCATCCTCCACCTCAACCTTAGTTTAGCAGACTTTAGACCTAGGATATCTTACCTTAGGTTTATTTCTTCTTTTTGGCACTCTTTGGATTTAGATATCGTTATGGATTCTAGTATCTCTGTTGCGTGCCTCTTTTATGTTTTTAATTGACGTTTTCTGGTTATATGGCTGCTAAACATTGTTACTCTTTATGCTACTTTTTATAATTATGTCGAATAGTCTACTCTGTTTATGTGTATGGTTCTTGATCGTATGAGATTTTCTGCCTTGATATGGTTAATCTCGTATGCCGTTCACTTTACTTGTTTGGCTATTTCTGTTGTATAAACTTGCGCACTTGTTTAATCCTCTTTAACGTAAAACAGGTTAATTGTTAAATCCCAAAATTAACTCATTAACTGTGTTTTATGCATTACTCATATCTCTGCCTCTTCTTTGACCTGAATTATCTTTTTGATAATGTCAAAAGGGGGAGAAAGGTTGTTTTGTTGTTTTCTGATTGTGCAGGTTGATCGTAATAACAGCTTCCGATATTTGCGCATCATATCAACCTTGCCAACACAATCTTCAAGCTATTTTCATCACAGCTGTTACATTTGATGTGGAGTTTGTCATCATCAAAAAGGGGGAGATTGAAAGTGTGCAATGTCAAGAGGAACACTTTGGAAAGCTCTCCTTATATGTCTTGGTTTTGATGAGGACAACTTGTGCTAATAAGAGCTTGAAGATCATCAACAAATCAACATGCTTAAGCCTTCCGATTGGTACCTTGCTTAGACTAGACTAGTTTAGGTTGAGTCCAAGGCTTAAGTCACCTAATACATATCTCAATTGCATAAATCTTTTAAATCTTTTTCATCTTGAGATATGTCATTCATAATATGTTCATGCATCATATAAATACATGTACATGTGCATTCTAGGCATAATCTAAGTATTAAACATGTATGAATTTAAGTGCATAACATATTTGAAGTTTTTACACATGAAAGAATGTTGTTAATCGATTACCACTTAGTTTAATCGATTAATCTAACTGTTTGCACAGTGTAATCGATTACAACAAAGGTTAATCGATTAATCTAACCTTTTTGTGAAGCTTAATCGATTAAAGCTGTCGTTAATCGATTAACTGGGCATTAAAATCAATTCTTTATAAACTGCATTTTCAGAATTGATCTCATAAGTTGCATGTTAAATTTTTAGAGAGTTAGAGCATTTTTTTTCGTGTTAATTGTTGCATCTAGTTGTAAATGCATTTGTGAGCTTAGAAAAGAGAGAATTCTATGCTTTAGGATTGAGTGCTTTTCATGATACATTTCTCATCTTTTCTTGTCACATGTTCTTGCATTTTCACATGATTCTTGATTAGATGTTTACATATTATGCATTCTGTTTTTCACTAATACATTTTTCATACTGCATGAGCTTGTATTAGGTGATTAGAGTAAAGCCTTATCTTGTTAGATATAAGTCTTGTTATAGCTTAAGTTTACTCTGTATTGCTTTGTTTGAAAAAGTGTTGTAATTGTGGGAATCTCAAGGTGTCATATCACCAAGAGATTGAGTGTGTCTTCACTGAGTGTTAGACTTAGGGATAAGTAAAGAACAAGGTTCTTGGCTGGGGCTACGCCGAAAGAAAGGTTTTCTTTGTCGGTAGGAAGGGAGTCAAACCATAGAATAGGTTTCTTTTTATCTTGTAAGTGTCTAATTGTTGTAATTGGATAGTGTGTATGTAATTAACATTCATTCAATTATAGTGAAGAAAAATCTCCCAAATCAGCCGGGAGGCCTGGATGTAGTTTGCGGTGGACAAGCAAACGAACCAGGATAAAATTCTTGTTGCAGGACTTTTTCTATCCCTCTCTCTTTATTGCATTTGATCGATTAATTTGTTTAGTAGATTTAATTGATAATCTGTTTCTGTACTGTATTGCTTGTACTCTGATAAAATTCTGTAAGCTTGGTATAATCGTTTCATTATCAATTAACTGTCGCGCAAGAAACTGTACTTGCATCTGCTTACTGTCACGGTTTAATCGATTAAGTGTGGTGTGTTAATCGATTAAGTGGACTGTGTTGAAAGTGTTAATCGATTACCCTGTTTCGTTAATCGATTAATCAAGGTGTTTTTCAGCATTAAGTGTTGTCTTCGAAAAGCGGACATTCTAACCGCTACACCTATTCAACCCCCCCCCCCCTTCTAGGTATATTGTAACCACTGATACCTAACAACGACACCTTGAGATTCCAAATATTACAACACTTTTTCAATCAAAAAACGAAATAGAGTAAACTTACGCTATTACAAGGCTTATATCTAACAAGACAAGACTTTACTCTAATCACCTAATACAAACTCATGCAGTATGAAAATGTATTAGTTTGAAAAACAGAATGCATAGAATGTAAACATCTAATCAAGAATCATTAATAAAATGCAAGAATATGTGATATGAAAAGATGAGAAATGTATCATGTAATGCACTCAATCCTAAAGCATAGAATTCTATCTTTTCTAAACTCACAAATGCATTTACAACTAGATGCAACAATTAACACGAAAAATGCTCTAACTCTCTAAAAATTTAACATGCAACTTATTAGATCAATTCTGAAAAACGCAGTCTATAAAGAATTGATTTATAGCCCAGTTAATCGATTAACGACAGCCTTAATCGATTAAACTGTACAAAACTGTTAGATTAATCGATTAACCTATGTCGTAATCGATTAAACTGTGCAAACAGTTAGATTAATCGATTAACCTATGTTGTAATCAATTAACAGCATATTTTCATGTGTAAAACCTCAAATACGTTATGCACTTTAATTCATACATGTTTAACACTTAGTTTATGCCTAAAATGCACATATACATGTATTTATGTGATGCATGAACATATTATGAATGACATATCTCAAGATGAAAATGATTTAAAAGATTTATGCATATGAGACATGTATTAGGTGACTTAAGGCTTAGACACAACTTAAACTAAAACTCTAGTCTAAGCTTAATACCAATCAGAAGACTTAAGCACGTTGATTTGTTGATGATCTTCAAGATTTTATACGCTCAAGTTGTCCTCATCAAAACCATGACACATAAAGAGAGCTTTCGAAAGTGTTCCTCTTGACATGCACACTTTCAGTTTCCATATATCAGGAGTGGACGTGTGACATATGCATTTGGGTAGAAAACTAAATTCTATCCATTGTGACAACCAGATAAAGCAGAATCACATTCCGAGCTATAGTTTGAGGGATGGAACTTGTCTGTGACAAGTGAACAGTTGAAAATCTATTTTTAGCATAACTTTGTTTCCGTATATCAAAAGTGGACGTGTGACATATGCATTTGGGTAGAAAAATAAATTCTATCCATTGTGACAACCAGATAAAGCAAAATCATATTCCGAGCTATAGTTTGTGAGATGCAACTTTACGGTGACAAGTGAACAGTTGAAAATCTATTTTTAGCATAACTTTCTTTCCGTACATCAGAATTGGACGTCTGACATATGCATTAGGGATAGAAAAATATGATCTATCCATTGTGACAACCACAAAAAGCAGAATCACTTTCCGAGCTATAGTTTGTGAGATGCAAATTGGCGGTGACAAGTGAATAGTTGATAATCTATTTTTACCATAACTTTGTTTCCATATATCCGAATTGGACGTGTGACATATGGATTTGGGGTAGAAAAATATGTTCTATCCATTGTGAGAACCACAGAAAGAAGAATCACATTCCGAGCTATAGTTTGTGAGATGCAACTTGGCCGTGACAAGTGAAAGTTGAAAATCTATTTTTAGCATAGCTTGGTTTTCATATATCCGAATTGGACGTGTGACATATGCATTTGGGGTAGAAAAATTAGATCTATCCATTGTGACAACCACAGAAAGCAGAATCACATTCTGAGCTATAGTTTGTGAGATGCAACTAGACGGTGACAAGTGAATAGTTGAAAATCTATTTTTAGCATAACTTTGTTTCCGTATATCCGAATTGGACGTGTGACATATGCATTTTGGGTATTAAAATAAGTTATATCCATTGTGACAACCACAGAAAGCAGAATCGAATTCCGAGCTATACTTTGTGAGATGCAACTTGGCGGTAACACGTGAATAGTTGAAAATCTATTTTTAGCATAACTTTGTTTCTGTTTATCCGAATTGGACGTGTGAAATTTGCATTTGGGATAGAAAAATAAGTTCTATCCATTCGACAAAAACAGAAAGCAGAATCACATTCCGAGCTATAGTCTGTGAGATGCAACTTGGCCGTGACAAGTGAACAGTTGAAAATCTATTTTTAGCATAGCTTGGTTTCCGTATATCCGAATTGGACGTGTGACATATGCATTTGGGGTAGAAAAATAAGTTCTATCCATTGTGACAACCACAGAAAGCAGAATCACATTACGAGCTATAGTTTGTGAGATGGAACTTGGCCGTGACAAGTGAACAGTTGAAAATCTATTTTTAGCATAACTTTGTTTCCTTATATCAGGATTGGACGTGTGACATATGCATTTGGTGTAGAAAAATATGTTCTATCCATTGTGACAACCACAGAATGCGGAATCAAATTCCGAACTATAGTTTGTGAGATGCAACTTGGCCGTGTCAAGTGAACAGTTGAAAATCTATTTTTAGCATAACTTTGTTTCCGTATATCCAAATTGGACGTGTGACATATGCATTTTGGGTTGAAAAATAAGTTCTATCCATTGTGACAACCACGGAAAGCCGAATCAAATTCCGAGCTATATTTTGTGACATGCAACTTGGCGGTAACACGTCAACAGTTGAAAATCTATTTTTAGCATAACTTTGTTTCCGTTTATCCGAATTGGACGTTTGACATATGCATTAGGGGTAGAAAAATATGTTCTATCCATTACGATTACAACAGAAAGCAGAATCACATTCCGAGCTATAGTTTGTGATATGCAACATGGCGGTAACAAGTGAATAGTTGAAAATCCATTTTTAGCATAAGTTTATTTCCGTATATCCGAATTGGACGTGTGACATATGCATTTGGGGTAGAAAAATATGTTCTATTAATTGTGACAACCAGAAATAGCAGAATTATTTTCCGAGCTATAGTTTGTGAGATGCAAATTGGCGGTGACAAGTGAACAATTGAAAATATATTTTTAGCATAACTTTGTTTCCGTATATCCGAATTGGACATGTGACATTTGCATTTGGTGTAGAAAAATAAGTTCTATCCATTTTGAAAACCAGAGATAGCAGAATGAAATTCCGAGCTAGAGTTTGTGAGTTGCAATTTGGCGGTGACAAGTGAATAGTTGAAAATCTATTTTTAGCATAACTTTGTTTCCATATATCCGAATTGGACGTGTTACATATGCATTTTGGGTAGAAAAATAAGTTCTATCCATTCTGACAACCACACAAAGTAGAATCGAATTCCGAATTATACTTTGTGACATGCAACTTGGCGGTAACACGTGAATAGTTGAAAATCTATATTTAGCATTACTTTGTTTCCGTTTATCCGAATTGGACGTTTGACATAGGCATTTGGGGTAGAAAAATAAGTTCTATCCATTACGAAAACAACAGAAAGCAGAATCAAAATTCGAGCTATAGTTTGTGAGATGCAACATGGCGGTGACAAGGGAATAGTTGAAAATCCATTTTTAGCATAACTTTGTTTCCGTATATCCGAATTGGACGTGTGACATATGCATTTGGGGTAGAAAAATATGTTCTATTAATTGTGACAACCAGAAATAGCAGAATCACTTTCCGAGCAATAGTTTGTGAGGTGCAACTTGGCGGTGACAAGTGAACAATTGAAAATCTATTTTTAGCATAACTTTGTTTCCGTATATCCGAATTGGACGTTTGACATAGGCATTTGGGGTAGAAAAATAAGTTCTATCCATTACGAAAACAACAGAAAGCAGAATCAAAATCTGAGCTATAGTTTGTGAGATGCAACATGGCGGTGACAAGGGAATAGTTGAAAATCCATTTTTAGCATAACTTTGTTTCCGTATATCCGAATTGGACGTGTGACATATGCATTTGGGGTAGAAAAATATGTTCTATTAATTGTGACAACCAGAAATAGCAGAATCACTTTCCGAGCAATAGTTTGTGTGGTGCAACTTGGCGGTGACAAGTGAACAATTGAAAATCTATTTTTAGCATAACTTTGTTTCCGTATATCCGAATTGGACATGTGACATTTGCATTTGGTGTAGAAAAATAAGTTCTATCCATTTTGAAAACCAGAGATACCAGAATCACATTCAGAGCTAGAGTTTGTTAGATGCAAATTGGCGGTGACAAGTGAATAGTTGAAAATCTATTTTTAGCGTAACTTTGTTTCCGTATATCCGAATTGGACGTGTTACATATGCATTTGGGGTAGAAAAATAAGTTCTATACATTGTGACAACTACAAAAAGCAGAGTCACTTTCCGAGCTATAGTTTGTGAGATGCAACATGGCGGTGACAAGTGAATAGTTGAAAATCCATTTTTAGCATAACTTTATTTTCGTATATCCGAATTAGACGTGTGACATATGCATTTGGGGTAGAAAAATATGTTCTATTAATTGTGACAACCAGAAATAGCAGATATATTTTCCGAGCTATAGTTTGTGAGATGCAAATTGGCGGTGATAAGTGAACAATTGAAAATATATTTTTAGCATAACTTTGTTTCCGTATATCCGAATTGGACATGTGACATTTGCATTTGGTGTACAAAAATAAGTTGTATCCATTTTGAAAACCAGAGATAGCAGAATGAAATTCCGAGCTAGAGTTTGTGAGTTGCAATTTGGCGGTGACAAGTGAATAGTTGAAAATCTATTATTAGCATAACTTTGTTTCCATATATCCGAATTGGACGTGTTACATATGCATTTTGGGTAGAAAAATAAGTTCTATCCATTCTGACAACCACAGAAAACAGAATCGAATTCCGAGTTATACTTTGTGACATGCAACTTGGCGGTAACACGTGAACAATTGAAAATCTATATTTAGCATTACTTTGTTTCCGTTTATCCGAATTGGACGTTTGACATAGGCATTTGGGGTAGAAAAATAAGTTCTATCCATTACGAAAACAACAGAAAGCAGAATCACATTCCAAGCTATAGTTTGTGAGATGCAACATGGCGGTGACAAGGGAATAGTTGAAAATCCATTTTTGGCATAACTTTGTTTCCGTATATCCGATTTGGACGTGTGACATATGCATTAGGGGTAGAAAAATATGTTCTATTCATTGTGACAACCAGAAATAGCAGAATCACTTTCCGAGCAATAGTTTGTGAGATGCAACTTGGCGGTGACAAGTGAACAATTGAAAATCTATTTTTAGCATAACATTGTTTCCGTATATCCGAATTGGACATGTGACATTTGCATTTGGTGTAGAAAAATAAGTTCTATCCATTTTAAAAACCAGAGATACCAGAATCACATTCAGAGCTAGAGTTTGTTAGATGCAAATTGGCGGTGACAAGTGAATAGTTAAAAATCTATTTTTAGCATAACTTTGTTTCCGTATATCCAAATTGGACGTGTTACATATGCATTTGGGGTAGAAAAATAAGTTCTATAGATTGTGACAACTACAAAAGGTAGAGTCACTTTCCGAGCTATAGTTTGTGAGATGCAACATGGCGGTGACAAGTGAGTAGTTGAAAATCCATTTTTAGCTTAACTTTATTTCCGTATATCCAAATTGGATGTGTGACATATGCACTTGGGGTAGAAAAATATGTTCTATTAATTGTGACAACCAGAAATTGCAGAATTACTTTCCGAGCTATAGTTTGTGAGATGCAAATTGGCGGTGACAAGTGAACAATTGAAAATCTATTTTTAGCATAACTTTGTTTCCGTATATCCGAATTGGACGTGTGACATATGCACTTGGGGTAGAAAAATATGTTCTATCCATTGTGACAACCACCGAATGCGAAATCAAATTCCGAACTATAGTTTGTGAGATGCAACTTGGCCGTGTCAAGTGAACAGTTGAAAATCTGTTTTTAGCATAACTTTGTTTCAGTATATCCGAATTGGACGTGTGACCTATGCATTTGGGGTAGAAAAATATGTTCTATCCATTGTGACAACCACAGAATGCGGAATCAAATTCCGAACTATAGTTTGTGAGATGCAATTTGGCCGTGTCAAGTGAACAGTTGAAAATCTATTTTTAGCATAACTTTGTTTCCGTATATCCAAATTGGACGTGTGACATATGGATTTTGGGTTGAAAAATAAGTTCTATCCATTGCGACAACCACGGACAGCCGAATCGAATTCCGAGCTATACTTTGTGACATGCAACTTGGTGGTAACACGTGAACAATTGAAAATCTATTTTTAGCATAACTTTGTTTCCGTTTATTCGAATTGGACGTTTGACATATGCATTAGGGGTAGAAAAATATGTTCTATCCATTACGATTACAACAGAAAGCAGAATCATGTTCCGAGCTATAGTTTATGATATGCAACATGGCGGTAACAAGTGAATAGTTGAAAATCCATTTTTAGCATAAGTTTATTTCCGTATATCCGAATTGGACGTGTGACATATTCATTTGGGGTAGAAAAATATGTTCTATTAATTGAGACAACCAGAAATAGCAGAATTATTTTCCGAGCTATAGTTTGTGAGATGCAAATTGGCGGTGACAAGTGAACAATTGAAAATATATTTTTAGCATAACTTTGTTTCCGTATATCCGAATTGGACATGTGACATTTGCATTTGGTGTACAAAAATAAGTTCTATCCATTTTGAAAACCAGAGATAGCAGAATGAAATTCCGAGCTAGAGTTTGTGAGTTGCAATTTGGCGGTGACAAGTGAATAGTTGAAAATCTATTTTTAGCATAACTTTGTTTCCATATTTCCGAATTGGACGTGTTACATATGCATTTTGGGTAGAAAAATAAGTTCTATCCATTCTGACAACCACAGAAAGCAGAATCGAATTCCGAGTCATACTTTGTGACATGCAACTTTGCGGTAACACGTGAACAGTTGAAAATCAATATTTAGCATTACTTTGTTTCCGTTTATCCGAATTGGACGTTTGACATAGGCATTTGGGGTAGAAAAATAAGTTCGATCCATTACGAAAACAACAGATAGCAGAATCACATTCCGAGCTATAGTTTGTGAGATGCAACATGGCGGTGACAAGGGAATAGTTGAAAATCCATTTTTAGCATAACTTTGTTTCCGTATATCCGAATTGGACGTGTGACATATGCATTAGGGGTAGAAAAATATGTTCTATTAATTGTGACAACCAGAAATAGCAGAATCACATTCCGAGCAATAGTTTGTGAGATGCAACTTGGCGGTGACAAGTGAACAATTGAAAATCTATTTTTAGCATAACATTGTTTCCGTATATCCGAATTGGACATGTGACATTTGCATTTGGTGTAGAAAAATAAGTTCTATCCATTTTGAACACCAGAGATACCAGAATCACATTCAGAGCTAGAGTTTGTTAGATGCAAATTGGCGGTGACAAGTGAATAGTTAAAAATCTATTTTTAGCATAACTTTGTTTCCGTATATCCGAATTGGACGTGTTACATATGCATTTGGGGTAGAAAAATAAGTTCTATACATTGTGACAACTACAAAAAGCAGAGTCACTTTCCGAGCTATAGTTTGTGGGATGCAACATGGCGGTGACAAGTGAATAGTTGAAAATCCATTTTTAGCATAACTTTATTTCCGTATATCCGAATTGGACGTGTGACATATGCATTTGGGGTTGAAAAATTAGTTCTATCCATTGTGACAACCATGGAAAGCCAAATCGAATTCCGAGCTATACTTTGTGACATGCAACTTGGCGGTAACACGTGAACAGTTGAAAATCTATTTTTAGCATAACTTTGTTTCCGTTTATCCGAATTGGACGTTTGACATATGCATTAGGGGTAGAAAAATATGTTCTATCCATTACGATTACAACAGAAAGCAGAATCACATTCCGAGCTATAATTTGTGATATGCAACATGGCGGTAACAAGTGAATAGTTGAAAATCCATATTTAGCAGAAATAGCAGAATTTTTTTCCGAGCTATAGTTTGTGAGATGCAAATTGGCGGTGACAAGTGAACAATTGAAAATATATTTTTAGCATAACTTTGTTTCCGTATATCCGAATTGGACATGTGACATTTGCATTTGGTGTAGAAAAGTAAGTTCTATCCATTTTGAAAACCAGAGATAGCAGAATGAAATTCCGAGCTAGAGTTTGTGAGTTGCAATTTGGCGGTGACAAGTGAATAGTTGAAAATCCATTTTTAGCATAACTTTATTTCCGTATATCCGAATTGGACGTGTGACATATGCATTTGGGTTTGAAAAATAAGTTCTATCCATTGTGACAACCACGGAAAGCCGAATCGAATTCCGAGCTATACTTTGTCACATGCAACTTGGCGGTAACACGTGAACAGTTGAAAATCTATATTTAGCATTACTTTGTTTCCATTTATCCGAATTGGACGTTTGACATAGGCATTTGGAGTAGAAAAATAAGTTCTATCCATTACGACAGCAACAGAAAGCAGAATCACATTCCGAGCTATACTTTGTGAGATTCAACATGGCGGTGACAAGTGAATAGTTGAAAATCCATTTTTATCATAACTTTGTTTCCGTATATCCGAATTGGACGTGTGACATATGCATTTGGGGTAGAAAAATATGTTCTATTAATTGTGACAACCAGAAATAGCAGAATCGCTTTCCGAGCTATAGTTTGTGAGATGCAACTTGGCGGTGACAAGTGAATAGTTGAAAATCTATTTTTAGCATAACTTTGTTTTCGTATATCCGAATTGGACGTGTTACATATGCATTTTGGGTAGAAAAATAAGTTTTATCCATTCTGACAACCACAGAAAGCAGAATCGAATTCCGAGCTATACTTTGTGACATGCAACTTGGCGGTAACATGTGAACAGTTGAAAATCTATATTTAGCATTACTTTGTTTCCGTTTATCCGAATTGGACATTGGAAATAGGCATTTGGGGTAGAAAAATAAGTTCTATCCATTACGACAACAACAGAAAGCAGAATCACATTCCGAGCTATAGTTTGTGAGATGCAACGAGACGGTGACAAGTGAATAGTTGAAAATCTATCTTTAGCAAAACTTTGTTTCCGTATATCCGAATTGGACATGTGACATTTGCATTTGGTGTAGAAAAATAAGTTCTATCCATTTTGAATACCAGAGATACCAGAATCACATTCCGAGCTAGAGTTTGTGAGATGTAAATTGGTGGTGACAAGTGAATAGTTGAAAATCTATTTTTAGCATAACTTTGTTTCCGTATATCCGAATTGGACGTGTCACATATGCATTTGGTGTAGTAAAATAAATTCCATCGATTGCGACAACTACAAAAAGCAGAGTCACTTTCCGAGCTACAGTTTGTGAGATGCAACTTGGCAGTGACAAGTGAACAATTGAAAATCTATTTTTAGCATAACTTTGTTTCTGTATATCAGAAGTGGACGTGTGACATATGCATTTGGGTAGAAAAATAAATTCTATCCATTGTGACAACCAGATAAAGCAAAATCATATTCCGAGCTATAGTTTGTGAGATGCAACTTTACGGTGACAAATGAACAGTTGAAAATCTATTATTAGCATAACTTTGTTTTCGTACATCAGAATTGGACGTCTGACATATGTATTAGGGATAGAAAAATATGATCTATCCATTGTGACAACCACACAAAGCAGAATCACTTTCCGATCTATAGTTTGTGAGATGCAACTTGGAAGTGACAAGTGAATAGTTGAAAATCTATTTTTAGCATAACTTTGTTTCCGTATATCCAAATTGGACGTGTGACATATGCATTTGGGGTAGAAAAATATGTTTCATCCATTGTGACTACCACAAAAAGCAGAATCACTTTCCGAGCTATAGTTTGTAAGATGCAACTTAGCAGTGACAAGTGAACAGTTGAAAATCTATTTTTACAATAACATTGTTTCCGTATATCCGAATTGGACGTGTGACATATGCATTTGGGGTAGAAAAATATGTTCTATCCATTGTGACAACCACAGAAAGCAGAATCACATTCCGAGCTATAGTTTGTGAGATGCAACTTGGCCGTGACAAGTGAATAGTTGAAAATCTATTTTTAGCATAGCTTGGTTTCCGTATATCCGAATTGGACGTGTGACATATGCATTTGGGGTAGAAAAATAAGTTCTATCCATTGTGACAACCACAGAAAGCAGAATCACATTCCGAGCTATAGTTTGTGAGATGCAACTTGGCGGTAACATGTGAACAGTTGAAAATCTATATTTAGCATTACTTTGTTTCCGTTTATCCGAATTGGACATTGGAAATAGGCATTTGGGGTAGAAAAATAAGTTCTATCCATTACGACAACAACAGAAAGCAGAATCACATTCCGAGCTATAGTTTGTGAGATGCAACATGGCGGTGACAAGTGAATAGTTGAAAATCCATTTTTAGCATAACTTTGTTTCCGTATATCCGAATTGGACGTGTGACATATGCATTTGGGGTAGAAAAATATGTTCTATTAATTGTGACAACCAGAAATAGCAGATTCACTTTCGGAGCTATAGTTTATGAGATGCAACTTGGCGGTGACAAGTGAACAATTGAAAATCTATTTTTAGCATAAGTTTGTTTCCGTATATCCGAATTGGACATGTGACATTTGCATTTGGTGTAGAAAAATAAGTTCTATCCATTTTGAAAACCAGAGATACCAGAATCACATTCCGAGCTAGAGTTTGTGAGATGCAAATTGGCAGTGACAAGTGAATAGTTAAAAATCTATTTTTAGCATAACTTTGTTTCCGTATATCCGAATTGGACGTGTTACATATGCATTTGGGGTAGAAAAATAAGTTCTATCGATTGTGACAACTACAAAAAGCAGAGTCACTTTCCGAGCTACAGTTTGTGAGATGCAACTTGGCAGTGACAAGTGAATAGTTGAAAATCTATTTTTAGCATAACTTTGTTCCCGTATATCAGAAGTGGATGTGTGACATATGCATTTGGGTAGAAAAATAAATTCCATCCATTATGACAACCAGATAAAGCAAATTCATATTTTGAGCTATAGTTTTTGAGATGCAACTTTACGGTGACAATTGAACAGTTGAAAATCTATTACTAGCATAACTTTGTTTTCGTACATCAGAATCACTTTCCGATCTATAGTTTGTGAGAACCACCGAAATCTGAATCACATTCCGAGCTATAGTTTGTGAGATGCAACTAGACGGTGACAAGTGAATAGTTGAAAATCTATTTTTAGCATAACTTTGTTTCCGTATATCCGAATTGGACGTGTTACATATGCATTTTGGGTAGAAAAATAAATTCTATCCATTGTGACAACCACAGAATGCAGAATCACATTCCGAGCTATAGTTTGTGAGATGCAACTTGGTCGTGTCAAGTGAACAGTTGAAAATCTATTTTTAGCATAACTTTGTTTACGTATATCCAAATTGGACGTGTGACATATGCATTTTGGGTAGAAAAATAAGTTCTATCCATTCTGACAACCACAGAAAGCAGAATCGAATTCTGAGCTATACTTTGTGACATGCAACTTGGCGGTAACACGTGAATAGTTGAAAATCTATATTTAGCATTACTTTGTTTCCGTTTATCCGAATTGGACGTTTGACATAGGCATTTGGGGTAGAAAAATAAGTTCTATCTATTACGACAACAACAGAAAGCAGAGTCACATTCTGAGCTATAGTTTGTGTGATGCAACATGGCGGTGACAAGTGAATAGTTGAAAATCCATTTTTAGCATAACTTTGTTTCCGTATATCCGAATTGGACGTGTGACATATGCATGTGGGGTATAAAAATATGTTCTATTAATTGTGACAACCAGAAATAGCAGAATCACTTTCCGAGCTATAGTTTGTGAGATGCAACTTGGCGGTGACAAGTGAACAATTGAAAATCTATTTTTAGCATAACTCTATTTCCGTATATCCAAATTGGACGTGTGACATATGCATTTTGGGTAGAAAAATAAGTTCTATCCATTGTGACGACCACAGAAAGCAGAATCGAATTCCGAGATATACTTTATGACATGCAACTTGGCGGTAACACGTCAACAGTTGAAAATCTATTTTTAGCATAACTTTGTTTTCGTTTATCCGAATTGGACGTTTGACATATGCATTAGGGGTAGAAAAAATAAGTTCTATCCATTACGACAACAATAGAAAGCAGAATCACATTCCGAGCAATAGTTTATGAGATGCAACATGGCGGTGACAAGTGAATAGTTGAAAATCCATTTCTAGCATAACTTTATTTCCGTATATCCGAATTGGACGTGTGACATATGCATTTGGGGTAGAAAAATATGTTCTATTAATTGTGACAACCATAAATAGCAGAATTACTTTCCGAGCTATAGTTTGTGAGATGCAACTTGGCGGTGACAAATGAACAATTGAAAATATATTTTTAGCATAACTTTGTTTCCGTATATCCGAATTGGACATGTGACATTTGCGTTTGGTGTAGAAAAATAAGTTCAATCCATTTTGAAAACCAGAGATAGCAGAATCACATTCCGAGCTAGAGTTTGTGAGATGCAAATTGGCGGTGACAAGTGAATAGTTGAAAATCTATTTTTAGCATAACTTTGTTTCCGTATATCCGAATTGGACGTGTGACATATGCATTTGGGATAGAAAAATATGCTCTATCCATTGTGACAACCACAGAAAGCAGAATCACATTCCGAGCTATAGTTTGTGAGATGCAACTTGGCGGTGACAAGTGAATAGTTGAAAATCTATTTTTAGCATAACTTTGTTTCCGTATATCCGAATTGGACATGTGACATATGCATTTGGGGTAGAAAAATATGTTCTATCCATTGTGACAACAACAGAAAGCAGAGTCACATTCTGAGCTATAGTTTGTGTGATGCAACATGGCGGTGACAAGTGAATAGTTGAAAATCCATTTTTAGCATAACTTTGTTTCCGTATATCCGAATTGGACGTGTGACATATGCATGTGGGGTAGAAAAATATGTTCTATTAATTGTGACAACCAGAAATAGCAGATATATTTTCCGAACTATAGTTTGTGAGATACAACTTGGCCGTGTCAAGTGAACAGTTGAAAATCTATTTTTATCATAACTCTATTTCCGTATATCCAAATTGGACGTGTGACATATGCATTTTGGGTAGAAAAATAAGTTCTATCCATTGTGACGACCACAGAAAGCAGAATCGAATTCCGAGATATACTTTGTGACATGCAACTTGGCGGTAACACGTCAACAGTTGAAAATCTATTTTTAGCATAACTTTGTTTTCGTTTATCCGAATTGGACGTTTGACATATGCATTAGGGGTAGAAAAAATAAGTTCTATCCATTACGACAACAATAGAAAGCAGAATCACATTCCGAGCAATAGTTTATGAGATGCAACATGGCGGTGACAAGTGAATAGTTGAAAATCCATTTCTAGCATAACTTTATTTCCGTATATCCGAATTGGACGTGTGACATATGCATTTGGGGTAGAAAAATATGTTCTATTAATTGTGACAACCATAAATAGCAGAATTACTTTCCGAGCTATAGTTTGTGAGATGCAACTTGGCGGTGACAAATGAACAATTGAAAATATATTTTTAGCATAACTTTGTTTCCGTATATCCGAATTGGACATGTGACATTTGCGTTTGGTGTAGAAAAATAAGTTCAATCCATTTTGAAAACCAGAGATAGCAGAATCACATTCCGAGCTAGAGTTTGTGAGATGCAAATTGGCGGTGACAAGTGAATAGTTGAAAATCTATTTTTAGCATAACTTTGTTTCCGTATATCCGAATTGGACGTGTGACATATGCATTTGGGATAGAAAAATATACTCTATCCATTGTGACAACCACAGAAAGCAGAATCACATACCGAGCTATAGTTTGTGAGATAGAACTACACGGTGACAAGTGAATAGTTGAAAATCTATTTTTTGCATAATTTTGTTTCCGTATATCCGAATTGGACGTGTGAAATATGCATTTGGGGTAGAAATATATGTTCTATCCATTGTGACAACCACAGAAAGCAGAATCACATTCCGAACTATAGTTTGTGAGATGCAACAAGACGGTGACAAGTGAATAGTTGAAAATCTACTTTTAGCATAACTTTGTTTCCGTATATACGAATTGGACGTGTGACATATGCATTTTGGGTAGAAAAATAAGCTCTATCCACTGTGACAACCACAGAAAGCAGAAACACATTTCGAGCTATAGTTTGTGAGATGCATCTTGGCGGTGACAAATGAATAGTTGAAAATCTATTTTTAGCATAACTTTGTTTCCGTATATCCGAATTGGACGTGTGACATATGCATTTGGGGTAGAAAAATATGTTCTATCCATTGTGACAACCACAGAAAGCAGAATCACAAAATGAGCTATAGTTTGTGAGATGCAACTTGGCGGTGACAAGTGAATAGTTGAAAATCTATTTTTAGCATAACTTTGTTTCCGTATATCCGAATTGGACGTGTGACATTTGCATTTGGGGTAGAAAAATATGCTCTATCCATTGTGACAACCACAGAAAGCAGAATCACATTCCGAACTATAGTTTGTGAGATGCAACTTGGCGTGATAAGTGAACAGTTGAAAATCTATTTTTAGCATAACTTTGTTTGCGTATATCCGAATTAGACGTGTGACATATGCATTTGGGGTATACAAATAAGTTCTATCCATTCTGAAAACCAGAGAAAATAGAAGCACTTTCTGATCTATAGTTTGTGAGATGCAACTTGGCGGTGACAAGTGAAGAGTTGAAAATCTATTTTTAGCATATCTTAGTTTTCGTATATCCGAATTGGACGTGTGACATATGCATTTGGGGTAGAAAAATAAGTTCTATCCATTGTGACAACCACAGAAAGCAGAATCACATACCGAGCTATAGTTTGTGAGATACAACTACACGGTGACAAGTGAATAGTTGAAAATCTATTTTTAGCATAATTTTGTTTCCGTATATCCGAATTGGACGTGTGACATATGCATTTGGGGTAGAAATATATGTTCTATCCATTGTGACAACCACAGAAAGCAGAATCACATTCCGAGCTATAGTTCGTGAGATGCAACAAGACGGTGACAAGTGAATAGTTGAAAATCTACTTTTAGCATAACTTTGTTTCCGTATATACGAATTGGACGTGTGACATATGCATTTTCGGTTGAAAAATATGTTCTATCCATTGTGACTACCACAGAAAGCAGAATCACATTCCGAGCAATAGTTTGTGAGATGCAACATGACGGTGACAAGTGAATAGTTGAAAATCTATTTTTACATTAACTTTGTTTCCGTATATCCAAATTGGACGTGTGACATATGCATTTGGATATAAAAATAGGTTCTATCCATTGTGACAACCAGAGAAAGCAGAATCATATTCTGAGCTATAGTTTGTGAGATGCAACTTGGCGGTGACAAGTGAATAGTTGAAAATCTATTTTTAGCATAACTTTGATTACGTTTATCCGAATTGGACGTGTGATATATGTATTTGGGGTAGAAAAATATGTTCTATCCATTGTAACAACCACATAAAGCAGAATCACATTCCGAGCTATAGTTTGTGAGATGCAACTTGGCGGTGACAAGTGAATAGTTGAAAATCTATTTTTAGCATAACTTTGTTTCCGTATATCCGAATTGCACGTGTGACATATGCATTTGGGGTAGAAAAATAAATTCTATCCATTGTGACATCCAGAGAAAGCATTATCACATTCCGAGCTATAGTTTGTGAGATGCAACTAGACGGTGACAAGTGAATAGTTGAAAATCTATTTTCAGCATCTCCATTTATCAAAATTGGACGTTTAATATATGCATTTGGGGTTGAAGAATAAATTCTATCAATTTTAAAAACCAGAGAAAGCAGAATCACTTTCCGAGCTATAGTTTGTGAGATGCAACTTGGCGGAGACAAGTGAATAGATGAAAATCTTTTTATAGCATAACTTTGTATCCGTATATCAGAATTGGACGTGTGACATATGCATTTGGATATAAAAATAGGTTCTATCCATTGTGACAACCAGAGAAAGCAGAATCATATTCTGAGCTATAGTTTGTGAGATGCAACTTTGCAGTGACAAGTGAATAGTTGAAAATCTATTTATAGCATAACTTTGCTTCCGTATATCCGAATTGGACGTGTGACATATGCATTTGGGGTAGAAAAATAAGTTTTATCCATTGTGACAACCACAGAAAGCATAATCACATTCCGAGCTATAGTTTGTGAGATGCAACTTGGCGGTGATAAGTGAACAGTTGAAAATCTATTTTTAGCATAACATTGTTTCCGTATATCCAAATTGGACGTTTGATATATGAATTTGGGGTAGAAAAATATGTTCTATCCATTGTCACAACCATAGAAAGCAGAATCACATTCCGAGCTATAGTTTGTGAGATGCAACTTGGTGGTGACAAGTGAATAGTTGAAAATCTATTTTTAGCATAACTTTGTTTCCGTTTATCCGAATAGGACGTGTTATATATGTGTTTGGGGTAGAAAAATATGTTCTATCCATTGTAACAACAACAGAAAGCAGAATCACATTCCGAGCTATAGTTTGTGAGATGCAACTTGGCGGTGACAAGTGAATAGTTGAAAATCTATTTTTAGCATAATTTTGTTTCCGTATATCCGAATTGGACGTGTGACATATGCATTTGGGGTAGAAAAATATGTTCTATCCATTGTGACAACCACAGAAAGCAGAATCACATTCCGAGCTATAGTTTGTGAGATGCAACAAGACGGTGACAAGTGAATAGTTGAAAATCTATTTTTAACATAATTTTGTTTCCGTATGTCCGAATTGGACGTGTGACATATGCATTTGGGGTAGAAAATATGTTCTATCCATTGTGACAACTACATAAAGCATGATCACATTCCCAGCTATAGTTTGTGAGATGCAACTTGGCGGTGACAAGTGAATAGTTGAAAATCTATTTTTAGCATAACTTTGTTTCCGTATATCCAAATTGGACGTGTGATATATGAATTTGGGGTAGAAAAATATGTTCAATCCATTGTCACAACCACAGAAAGCAGAATCACATTCCGAGTTATAGTTTGTGAGATGCAACTTGGCGGTGACAAGAGAATAGTTGAAAATCTATTTTTAGCATAACTTTGTTTCCGTATATCCGAATTGGACGTGTGATATATGTATTTGGGGTAGAAAAATATGTTCTATCCATTGTGACAACCACAGAAAGCAGAATCACATTCCGAGCTATAGTTTGTGAGATGCAACTTGGCGGTGACAAGTGAATAGTTGAAAATCTATTTTTAGCATAACTTTGTTTCCGTATATCCGAATTGGACATGTGACATATGCATTTGGGGTAGAAAAATATGTTCTATCCATTGTGACAACAACAGAAAGCAGAGTCACATTCTGAGCTATAGTTTGTGTGATGCAACATGGCGGTGACAAGTGAATAGTTGAAAATCTATTTTTAGCATAACTTTGTTTCCGTATATCCGAATTGGACGTGTGACATATGCATTTGGGGTAGAAAAATATGTTCTATTAATTGTGACAACCAGAAATAGCAGATATATTTTCCGAACTATAGTTTGTGAGATACAACTTGGCCGTGTCAAGTGAACAGTTGAAAATCTATTTTTATCATAACTCTATTTCCGTATATCCAAATTGGACGTGTGACATATGCATTTTGGGTAGAAAAATAAGTTCTATCCATTGTGACGACCACAGAAAGCAGAATCGAATTCCGAGATATACTTTGTGACATGCAACTTGGCGGTAACACGTCAACAGTTGAAAATCTATTTTTAGCATAACTTTGTTTTCGTTTATCCGAATTGGACGTTTGACATATGCATTAGGGGTAGAAAAAATAAGTTCTATCCATTACGACAACAATAGAAAGCAGAATCACATTCCGAGCAATAGTTTATGAGATGCAACATGGCGGTGACAAGTGAATAGTTGAAAATCCATTTCTAGCATAACTTTATTTCCGTATATCCGAATTGGACGTGTGACATATGCATTTGGGGTAGAAAAATATGTTCTATTAATTGTGACAACCATAAATAGCAGAATTACTTTCCGAGCTATAGTTTGTGAGATGCAACTTGGCGGTGACAAGTGAATAGTTGAAAATCCATTTTTAGCATAACTTTGTTTCCGTATATCCGAATTGGACGTGTGACATATGCATGTGGGGTAGAAAAATATGTTCTATTAATTGTGACAACCAGAAATAGCAGATATATTTTCCGAACTATAGTTTGTGAGATACAACTTGGCCGTGTCAAGTGAACAGTTGAAAATCTATTTTTATCATAACTCTATTTCCGTATATCCAAATTGGACGTGTGACATATGCATTTTGGGTAGAAAAATAAGTTCTATCCATTGTGACGACCACAGAAAGCAGAATCGAATTCCGAGATATACTTTGTGACATGCAACTTGGCGGTAACACGTCAACAGTTGAAAATCTATTTTTAGCATAACTTTGTTTTCGTTTATCCGAATTGGACGTTTGACATATGCATTAGGGGTAGAAAAAATAAGTTCTATCCATTACGACAACAATAGAAAGCAGAATCACATTCCGAGCAATAGTTTATGAGATGCAACATGGCGGTGACAAGTGAATAGTTGAAAATCCATTTCTAGCATAACTTTATTTCCGTATATCCGAATTGGACGTGTGACATATGCATTTGGGGTAGAAAAATATGTTCTATTAATTGTGACAACCATAAATAGCAGAATTACTTTCCGAGCTATAGTTTGTGAGATGCAACTTGGCGGTGACAAATGAACAATTGAAAATATATTTTTAGCATAACTTTGTTTCCGTATATCCGAATTGGACATGTGACATTTGCGTTTGGTGTAGAAAAATAAGTTCAATCCATTTTGAAAACCAGAGATAGCAGAATCACATTCCGAGCTAGAGTTTGTGAGATGCAAATTGGCGGTGACAAGTGAATAGTTGAAAATCTATTTTTAGCATAACTTTGTTTCCGTATATCCGAATTGGACGTGTGACATATGCATTTGGGATAGAAAAATATACTCTATCCATTGTGACAACCACAGAAAGCAGAATCACATACCGAGCTATAGTTTGTGAGATAGAACTACACGGTGACAAGTGAATAGTTGAAAATCTATTTTTTGCATAATTTTGTTTCCGTATATCCGAATTGGACGTGTGAAATATGCATTTGGGGTAGAAATATATGTTCTATCCATTGTGACAACCACAGAAAGCAGAATCACATTCCGAGCTATAGTTTGTGAGATGCAACAAGACGGTGACAAGTGAATAGTTGAAAATCTACTTTTAGCATAACTTTGTTTCCGTATATACGAATTGGACGTGTGACATATGCATTTTGGGTAGAAAAATAAGCTCTATCCACTGTGACAACCACAGAAAGCAGAAACACATTTCGAGCTATAGTTTGTGAGATGCATCTTGGCGGTGACAAATGAATAGTTGAAAATCTATTTTTAGCATAACTTTGTTTCCGTATATCCGAATTGGACGTGTGACATATGCATTTGGGGTAGAAAAATATGTTCTATCCATTGTGACAACCACAGAAAGCAGAATCACAAAATGAGCTATAGTTTGTGAGATGCAACTTGGCGGTGACAAGTGAATAGTTGAAAATCTATTTTTAGCATAACTTTGTTTCCGTATATCCGAATTGGACGTGTGACATTTGCATTTGGGGTAGAAAAATATGCTCTATCCATTGTGACAACCACAGAAAGCAGAATCACATTCCGAACTATAGTTTGTGAGATGCAACTTGGCGTGATAAGTGAACAGTTGAAAATCTATTTTTAGCATAACTTTGTTTGCGTATATCCGAATTAGACGTGTGACATATGCATTTGGGGTATACAAATAAGTTCTATCCATTCTGAAAACCAGAGAAAATAGAAGCACTTTCTGATCTATAGTTTGTGAGATGCAACTTGGCGGTGACAAGTGAAGAGTTGAAAATCAATTTTTAGCATATCTTAGTTTTCGTATATCCGAATTGGACGTGTGACATATGCATTTGGGGTAGAAAAATAAGTTCTATCCATTGTGACAACCACAGAAAGCAGAATCACATACCGAGCTATAGTTTGTGAGATACAACTACACGGTGACTAGTGAATAGTTGAAAATCTATTTTTAGCATAATTTTGTTTCCTTATATCCGAATTGGACGTGTGACATATGCATTTGGGGTAGAAATATATGTTCTATCCATTGTGACAACCACAGAAAGCAGAATCACATTCCGAGCTATAGTTCGTGAGATGCAACAAGACGGTGACAAGTGAATAGTTGAAAATCTACTTTTAGCATAACTTTGTTTCCGTATATACGAATTGGACGTGTGACATATGCATTTTCGGTTGAAAAATATGTTCTATCCATTGTGACTACCACAGAAAGCAGAATCACATTCCGAGCAATAGTTTGTGAGATGCAACATGACGGTGACAAGTGAATAGTTGAAAATCTATTTTTACATTAACTTTGTTTCCGTATATCCAAATTGGACGTGTGACATATGCATTTGGATATAAAAATAGGTTCTATCCATTGTGACAACCAGAGAAAGCAGAATCATATTCTGAGCTATAGTTTGTGAGATGCAACTTGGCGTGACAAGTGAATAGTTGAAAATCTATTTTTAGCATAACTTTGATTACGTTTATCCGAATTGGACGTGTGATATATGTATTTGGGGTAGAAAAATATGTTCTATCCATTGTAACAACCACATAAAGCAGAATCACATTCCGAGCTATAGTTTGTGAGATGCAACTTGGCGGTGACAAGTGAATAGTTGAAAATCTATTTTTAGCATAACTTTGTTTCCGTATATCCGAATTGGACGTGTGACATATGCATTTGGGGTAGAAAAATAAATTCTATCCATTGTGACATCCAGAGAAAGCATTATCACATTCCGAGCTATAGTTTGTGAGATGCAACTAGACGGTGACAAGTGAATAGTTGAAAATCTATTTTCAGCATCTCCATTTATCAAAATTGGACGTTTAATATATGCATTTGGGGTTGAAGAATAAATTCTATCAATTTTAAAAACCAGAGAAAGCAGAATCACTTTCCGAGCTATAGTTTGTGAGATGCAACTTGGCGGAGACAAGTGAATAGATGAAAATCTTTTTATAGCATAACTTTGTATCCGTATATCAGAATTGGATGTGTGACATATGCATTTGGATATAAAAATAGGTTCTATCCATTGTGACAACTTGAGAAAGCAGAATCATATTCTGAGCTATAGTTTGTGAGATGCAACTTTGCAGTGACAAGTGAATAGTTGAAAATCTATTTATAGCATAACTTTGCTTCCGTATATCCGAATTGGACGTGTGACATATGCATTTGGGGTAGAAAAATAAGTTTTATCCATTGTGACAACCACAGAAAGCATAATCACATTCCGAGCTATAGTTTGTGAGATGCAACTTGGCGGTGATAAGTGAACAGTTGAAAATCTATTTTAGCATAACATTGTTTCCGTATATCCAAATTGGACGTTTGATATATGAATTTGGGGTAGAAAAATATGTTCTATCCATTGTCACAACCATAGAAAGCAGAATCACATTCCGAGCTATAGTTTGTGAGATGCAACTTGGTGGTGACAAGTGAATAGTTGAAAATCTATTTTTAGCATAACTTTGTTTCCGTTTATCCGAATAGGACGTGTTATATATGTGTTTGGGGTAGAAAAATATGTTCTATCCATTGTAACAACAACAGAAAGCAGAATCACATTCCGAGCTATAGTTTGTGAGATGCAACTTGGCGGTGACAAGTGAATAGTTGAAAATCTATTTTTAGCATAATTTTGTTTCCGTATATCCGAATTGGACGTGTGACATATGCATTTGGGGTAGAAAAATATGTTCTATCCATTGTGACAACCACAGAAAGCAGAATCACATTCCGAGCTATAGTTTGTGAGATGCAACAAGACGGCGACAAGTGAATAGTTGAAAATCTATTTTTAACATAATTTTGTTTCCGTATGTCCGAATTGGACGTGTGACATATGCATTTGGGGTAGAAAATATGTTCTATCCATTGTGACAACTACATAAAGCATGATCACATTCCCAGCTATAGTTTGTGAGATGCAACTTGGCGGTGATAAGTGAATAGTTGAAAATCTATTTTTAGCATAACTTTGTTTCCGTATATCCAAATTGGACGTGTGATATATGAATTTGGGGTAGAAAAATATGTTCAATCCATTGTCACAACCACAGAAAGCAGAATCACATTCCGAGTTATAGTTTGTGAGATGCAACTTGGCGGTGACAAGAGAATAGTTAAAAATCTATTTTTAGCATAACTTTGTTTTCGTATATCCGAATTGGACGTGTGATATATGTATTTGGGGTAGAAAAATATGTTCTATCCATTGTGACAACCACAGAAAGCAGAATCACATTCCGAGCTATAGTTTGTGAGATGCAACTTGGCGGTGACAAGTGAATAGTTGAAAATCTATTTTTAGCATAATTTTGTTTCCGTATATCCGAATTGGACGTGTGACATATGCATTTGGGGTAGAAAAATATGTTCTATCCATTGTGACAGCTACAGAAAGCATAATCACATTCCGAGCTATAGTTTGTGAGATGCAACTTGGCGGTGATAAGTGAATAGTTGAAAATCTATTCTTAGCATAACTTTGTTTCCGTATATCCGAATTGGACGTGTGACATTTGCATTGGGGTAGAAAAATATGTTCTATCCATTGTGACAACCACAGAAAGCAGAATCACATTCCGAGCTATAGTTTGTGAGATGCAACAAGACGGTGACAAGTGAATGGTTGAAAATCTATTTTTAGCATAACTTTGTTTCCGTATATCCGAATTGGACGTGTGACATATGCATTGGGGTAGAAAAATATGCTCTATCCATTGTGACAACCACAAAAAGCAGAAAAACATTTCGAGCTATAGTTTGTGAGATGCATCTTGGCGGTGACAAATGAATAGTTGAAAATCTACTTTCAGCATAACTTTGTTTCCGTATATTAGAATTGGACGTTTGACATATGCATTTGTGGTAGAAAAATATGTTCTATCCATTGTGACAACTAGAGAAAGCAGAATCACTTTCCGAGCTATAGTTTGTGAGATGAAACTTGGCGGTAATAAGTAGTTGAAAATCTATTTATAGCATTACTTTGTTTCCGTATATCCGAATTGGACGTGTGACATATGCATTTGGGGTATACAAATAAGTTCTATCTATTTTGAAAACCAGAGAAAATAGAAGCACTTTCCGAGCTATAGTTTGTGAGATGCAATTTGGTGGTGACAAGTTAAGAGTTGAAAATCTATTTTTAGCATATCTTAGTTTCCGTATATCCGAATTGGACGTGTGACATATGCATTTGGGGTAGAAAAATAAGTTTTATCCATTGTGACAACCACAGAAAGCATAATCACATTCCGAGCTATAGTTTGTGAGATGCAACTTGGCGGTGATAAGTGAACAGTTGAAAATCTATTTTTAGCATAACATTGTTTCCGTATATCCAAATTGGACGTTTGATATATGAATTTGGGGTAGAAAAATATGTTCTATCCATTGTCACAACCATAGAAAGCAGAATCACATTCCGAGCTATAGTTTGTGAGATGCAACTTGGCGGTGACAAGTGAATAGTTGAAAATCTATTTTTAGCATAACTTTGTTTCCGTTTATCCGAATAGGACGTGTTATATATGTGTTTGGGGTAGAAAAATATGTTCTATCCATTGTAACAACAACAGAAAGCAGAATCACATTCCGAGCTATAGTTTGTGAGATGCAACTTGGCGGTGACAAGTGAATAGTTGAAAATCTATTTTTAGCATAATTTTGTTTCCGTATATCCGAATTTGACGTGTGACATATGCATTTGGGGTAGAAAATTATGTTCTATCCATTGTGACAACCACAGAAAGCAGAATCACATTCCGAGCTATAGTTTGTGAGATGCAACAAGACGGCGACAAGTGAATAGTTGAAAATCTATTTTTAACATAATTTTGTTTCCGTATGTCCAAATTGGACGTGTGACATATGCATTTGGGGTAGAAAAATATGTTCTATCCATTGTGACAACTACAGAAAGCATAATCACATTCCCAGCTATAGTTTGTGAGATGCAACTTGGCGGTGATAAGTGAATAGTTGAAAATCTATTTTTAGCATAACTTTGTTTCCGTATATCCAAATTCGACGTGTGATATATGAATTTGGGGTAGAAAAATATGTTCAATCCATTGTCACAACCACAGAAAGCAGAATCACATTCCGAGTTATAGTTTGTGAGATGCAACTTGGCGGTGACAAGAGAATAGTTAAAAATCTATTTTTAGCATAACTTTGTTTTCGTATATCCGAATTGGACGTGTGATATATGTATTTGGGGTAGAAAAATATGTTCTATCCATTGTGACAACCACAGAAAGCAGAATCATATTCCGAGCTATAGTTTGTGAGATGCAACTTGGCGGTGACAAGTGAATAGTTGAAAATCTATTTTTAACATAATTTTGTTTCCGTATATCCGAATTGGACGTGTGACATATGCATTGGGGTAGAAAAATATGCTCTATCCATTGTGACAACCACAGAAAGCAGAAAAACATTTCGAGCTATAGTTTGTGAGATGCATCTTGGCGGTGACAAATGAATAGTTGAAAATCTATTTTTAGCATAACTTTGTTTCTGTATATCCGAATTGGACGTGTGACATATGCATTTGGGGTAAAAAAATATGTTCTATCCATTGTGACAACCACAGAAAGCTGAATCACCAAACGAGCTATAGTTTGTGAGATGCAACTTGGCGGTGACAAGTGAATAGTTGAAAATCTATTTTTAGCATCCTCAGGTGCTCAGCATGTTCCTCTCGACTTTTGGAGTAAACCAAAATGTCATCAATAAATACCACTACGAATGAATTCAAATACGGATGAAAAATCCGATTCATGTAGTCGGTAAATATTGTTGGGGCATTCGTTAAACCAAAAGGCATGACCAAATACTCGAAATGTCCATACCTCATCCTAAAAGCAGTTTTAGGAATGTCTTCCGATTTCACACGAAGTTGGTGGTAACCCGACCGAAGATTGATCTTTGAAAACACTACCGCCCCTCTCAACTGATCCATCAAGTCATCAATCTGAGGCAATGGATACTTGTTCTTAATAGTAACCTTGTTCAACTGCCGGTAGTCAGTACACAACCGCATACTACCATCCTTCTTCTTAACCAACAAAACAGGCGCACCCCACGGCAAGACACTAGGACGAATAAACTTCTTGGCCAATAAGTCCTCAACCTGCTTTTTCAACTCAGCCAATTCTAACGGTGCCATCCTATAAGGAGCTATAGAGACGGGTCTCGTTCCAGGTACCAAATCAATAGAGAATTCCACTTCTCTTACTAGAGGTAACTCCGGGATGTCACCAGGGAATACCTCAGGGAACTCACGAACTATTGGAATGTCTTCCACTTTAGATTTCTCGTTTCCCTCTAGGGATGCCAACAAAATAAACATGACTTCCTCCCTCTTTACATGAAGTCCTGACATCCTTTGCCGATAACGGCTTCATGTTATTAACCTCATCATAAATCTCATCTAGATTCCCGAATACCACGGTCTTATCAGCAAAATTTAGCACCACATGATTCGCCGACAACCAGTCCATTCCCAGAATTAGATCTAACTGAGATAGTGGTAAGCAGATTAAATCCACGGTAAAGGTCCTACCGTTTACCACCACCGGACATTGAGGCACAACTGTCGACACCACCACAGGCGCATTAGTTGGGGTGGATACGACCAAGTCGAAAGGCAACGACTAAGTTTTCAATTTCAGTCTATCCACACATTCAATAGATACAAAGGAGTGTGTCGCACCCGAATCAAACAACACTAAAAGAGGATACATACCACCATACAATTACCTTTGATCAGGCCATCCACATCTGATGCCTCTGCACCACTCATGGTGAATACTCTACTTGTGGATCGAGGTCGTTCCGCACTCACAGCATTCATACTCTGCCGTAATTTGGGACAATGCCTCCTAAGGTGCCCACTCTCCTTGCAGAAAAAGCAGTTGAGTGTGGTTCTGGGGCACGAATCACCATAATGTATTCGGCCGAATTTGTTACACCGTCTTCATACAATGTGAAATTTTGTTTGCTTGTAACCCAAGCCAATCAAAAGATCTTAAGATCCCATCAACAATCAAAATAATTATATCATAGACCCCCTCAACAATCACCAATCAACATAATTAGGATCATAGATCCTCTCACCAGCCATCATTCAACATAGTTAGATCACATATCCCCACCACAATCATCAATCAATCTAATTCATTTGAAAACTAATAATTTATTATAACTCCATTAAAAATGCAATTTGACTATTATTATTTTAAATTGAAGGTGTAATTACACCGACATACATATAATAAAACTTAACCAATGTCATTCGTAAATGATTTACAAGATTCAAAACCTATGACTGGGTCAATCAATCATATTCCTATGGAAATAAGATACATTTGCATTAAATAGAGCAGTTACAACATCAATCATCAAAGGTCTTGCTGCTGATTCTTCTTGTAAGCACATTGCTGTTATCGCAACAAGTTGAATTAGATCCTTCTCAGGGTAACTTGAGAAGTAGATGTGCAATATCTCCATATATTTTTGGATCCCTTTTCTCACATACTCAGGAGCACTACCCATAGGTATCCATAAACCTTGTAGGCACAATATTCATCTTATCTTTACCTGCAAGTTTGGCTAATCCATAATCAGATAGTTTTGCATTATATTCATTATCTTGCAAGATGTTGGAAGATTTCAAGTCCCTGTATAGAATAGTTATGGAAATCTTGATGAACTAAAATGAGTATTTTTTGTTGGAGTTGGTGAAGTGGAAGAATATGAGTGTCCAAAAAAATATATTAATTTCAAACGGTATTTGATTAATTGAGTTGGAAAAATTTTCAAACTTAAAATTTCCACGTGTGTACTTAACATGCTACATCATTGGTTCGGTTAGGGTTACCAAACGGGGCATATTGGACGGAGTATCACGAATCTATGTTTTGGAATTTGGGTAATATATTGTGAATTAAATTTATGCCCATGAAAGCATGTGGGATTCAAATGAGTAATTACTCAATTATTTAAGTAGATTTTTATTTTAATTGTTGGTAGAATGGGAGAGATTATGTATTTCAAGTATTATTTAAAATATTTAATTATTTCATGTTATTTTATTTTTATTATTATTATTGAAAATAAATTACACAAATGAGTAAATTGAAGGAAAATAAACGCATTAATATGAACCAAAAAAAAAAGCATTAATGTCAACTGATTTCCATCCCATGAATAAATAAAAAATCACTATCATAGAAGATTTGACGTATTTAAAATTTAATTAACAGGGAAATAAATTGTCTAATTAATTTTTTTTAGCAAAAAGAAGGGGCCTAAAAGCATCCAGACTAAATTAGATAGGAACAAGGTTTACAAAGGATAACAAACCAAACTACAGATCATGAACCTATAGTAAGGAAGCCCATATTTTTTCCTAAACAGAACAACCTAGCTCAAGCTACCGGATGAAACTAAAACAAATCTAAAAACAAATTGTCTAATTAATTTGATATGGCTATAAATTTGAACAAATGCATTAAAATGGAGACACACAGAAGAATCCTAACGCACAAGAGAAGACAAGGTGATTGCACACGTTTTCTTTCTTTCTTATATTTATGCTGCCCTGTTTTATTCTAATTCTTATCACTATTCAATATCTTGTGGAGACTAATATATGGCTCATATTAGTTTTTAGTACAAGTTTACCATCATCACCATACAATCAACTTAGACTTGATTTTAAATGTTATACTATTCCAATTTTTAAAATCTAAAAAGTACCATTACATTGCCGTTGAAGTTTTTATATTGTGATCTTTTGCTGCACGTTTGGAAATCATAATCAGTGTTTCATACGGGAGAAACAAATTATTACAAATTATAACATTTTTACACTTCATAATGTTCATTACACCTCATAATAATTTATAATATTGTTGATGATTCTTTATTCTTTGTCATCACTAGAATTTTATATAGGTGGTATTGTTAAAGTTAATATTTTCAATGAATGCAATAAAGTAATTGATTATTTGGTTAATTATCATCATAGACATGCCTATGTAGGCTTGATGGGATATACATTGTCTTTCCTAAATCCAAATAGTTGTAATTCTTTATTGAGTCTCTATAATAAAGATTAACGAAATAATATAGTGCATTAGATGTATAGATAGATGTCACTCATTATAATTCCATAACTGTAGGGGCAAAATGATCAAAATTTGTCCCAATGACTAATCAAATATTAGTTTTTTCTTTCTTGGTAAAAAACTTAGTTTTTCTTTGTATAATCAGGTTGAGGACGTAGAATGGAAGGAATTTCGATGAAAATGATGATGCTAATGATAATCCAGTTACTTGTAGTTATTTCTATCACATTGATTGGAATGGGAAACGCACAACCATCGCGTTGTTCGCCTGGGCAATGCCCTAGGTTCCCAGACTGCTGTGGATTTCGTAACCTCAACAACATTACAAAGTGATACCAATCTATTTGGGTTTAAATAAAGGAATAAGATAAATTACATTTTTCCTTTGGAACTTTCGCGTACTTTTAATTTCTTCAATGTTTTTCACTTTATTATAAATAAAACATCAACTCTTCTTTTGAATGGCTTTGTTTTGACACATAATCCCACTGTCTAATTATATTCTTTCACTTCTAGATGTCAATATTAGGGTAGGAGCCTTATAAATATCATTCTGAACTCACAAAATGTCAAATTTTTAAACTCTTAAAATGAATTAATGAATTAATGAGTTATGTTCTTAAAGATAAGTCATCCACATAAATACAAATTAAGTGGCAAATTGTCACCATTAAAAAAATTAACATATAAAGATATTCATGTTGGCAACAGATAAACCCGCAAATTGTTTTAGAAATAATTGTATATGTCTATATTCCATGTTTTATGATGTACACTTTCTTTAATTTTAAGACATTTGTTTCTGGCCCATTAAGAATAGAATTCAATGGTTGTTCAGAACTAACCCTGTTTAATTTTCTTTAAATTGTATAAAATATAACAATCTTCCAAATTGGCCTCCCCTCTAAACAACAACTAGCGGTACATTGAGATGGACTTATTTGTTGAACGCATTTATGAATCCTTCCATTTCTTAAATGTTCTATGAGATGCCAAGCTACTATTGGAACAATACATACGACAGTAACAACGATTCAGCCTAAAAGTTCACCGTGAGAAGAAATATCCGCTTAAGGTGTGTGTCCCTTATCCATCTCATATTCCGAATGAAATGTCTTACTTCGTTTCCGGAAAACAAACTCGTCTTCATACAAGTGAAATTTTGTTTGCTTGTAACCCAAGCCAATCAAAAGATCTTAAGATCCAATCAACAATCAAAATAATTATATCATAGACCCCCTCAACAATCACCAATGAACATAATTGGATCATAGATCCTCTCACCAGCCATCATTCAACATAGTTAGATCACATATCCCCACCACAATCATCAATCAATCTAATTCATTTGAAAACTAATAATTTATTATAACTCCATTAAAAAGGAAATTTGACTATTATTATTTTAAATTGAAGGTGTAATTACACCGACATACATATAATAAAACTTTACCAATGTCATTCGTAAATGATTTACAAGATTCAAAACCTATGACTGGGTCAGTCAATCATATTCCTATGGAAATAAGATACATTTGCATTAATTAGAGCAGTTACAACATCAATCATCAAAGGTCTTGCTGCTGATTCTTCTTGTAAGCACATTGCTGTTATTGCAACAAGTTGAATTAGATCCTTCTCAGGGTAACTTGAGAAGTAGATGTGCAATATCTCCATATATTTTTGTATCCCTTTTCTCACATACTCAGGAACACTACCCATAGGTGCCCATAAACCTTGTAGGCACAATATTCATCTTATCTTACCTGCAAGTTTGGCTAATCCATAATCAAATAGTTTTGCATTATATTCATTATCTTGCAAGATGTTGGAAGATTTCAAGTCCCTGTATAGAATACTTATGGAAATCTTGATGAACTAAAATGAGTATTTTTTGTTAGAGTTGGTGAAGTGGAAGAATATGAGTGTCCAAAAAAATATATTAATTTCAAACGGTATTTGATTAATTGAGTTGGAAAAATTTTCAAACTTAAAATTGCCACGTGTGTACTTAACATGCTACATCATTGGTTCAGTTAGGGTTACCAAACGGGGCATATTGGACGGAGTATCATGAATCAATGTTTTGGAATTTGGGTAATTTATTGTGAATTAAATTTATGCCCATGAAAACATGTGGGATTCAAATGAGTAATTACTCAATTATTTAAGTAGATTTTTATTTTAATTGTTGGTAGAATGGGAGAGATTATGTATTTCAAGTATTATTTAAAATATTTAATTATTTCATGTTATTTTATTTTTATTATTATTATTGAAAATAAATTACACAAATGAGTAAATTGAAGGAAAATAAACGCATTAATATGAACCAAAAAAAAAGCATTAATGTCAACTGATTTCCATCCCATGAATAAATAAAAAATCACTATCATAGAAGATTTGACGTATTTAAAATTAAATTAACAGGGAAATAAATTGTCTAATTAATTTTTTTTAGCAAAAAGAAGGGGCCTAAAAGCATCCAGACTAAATTAGATAGGAACAAGGTTTACAAAGGATAACAAACCAAACTACAGATCATGAACCTATAGTAAGGAAGCCCATATTTTTTCCTAAACAGAACAACCTAGCTCAAGCTACCGGATGAAACTAAAAACAAATCTAAAAACAAATTGTCTAATTAATTTGATATGGCTATAAATTTGAACAAATGCATTAAAATGGAGACACACAGAAGAATCCTAACGCACAAGAGAAGACAAGGTGATTGCACACGTTTTCTTTCTTTCTTATATTTATGCTGCCCTGTTTTATTCTAATTCTTATCACTATTCAATATCTTGTGGAGACTAATATATGGCTCATATTAGTTTTTAGTACAAGTTTACCATCATCACCATAAAATCAACTTAGACTTGATTTTAAATGTTATACTATTCCAATTTTTAAAATCTAAAAAGTACCATTACATTGCCGTTGAAGTTTTTATATTGTGATCTTTTGCTGCACGTTTGGAAATCATAATCAGTGTTTCATACGGGAGAAACAAATTATTACAAATTATAACATTTTTACACTTCATAATGTTCATTACACCTCATAATAATTTATAATATTGTTGATGATTCTTTATTCTTTGTCATCACTAGAATTTTATATAGGTGGTATTGTTAAAGTTAATATTTTCAATGAATGCAATAAAGTAATTGATTATTTGGTTAATTATCATCATAGACATGCCTATGTAGGCTTGATGGGATATACATTGTCTTTCCTAAATCCAAATAGTTGTAATTCTTTATTGAGTCTCTATAATAAAGATTAACGAAATAATATAGTGCATTAGATGTATAGATAGATGTCACTCATTATAATTCCATAACTGTAGGGGCAAAATGATCAAAATTTGTCCCAATGACTAATCAAATATTAGTTTTTTCTTTCTTGGTAAAAAACTTAGTTTTTCTTTGTATAATCAGGTTGAGGACGTAGAATGGAAGGAATTTCGATGAAAATGATGATGCTAATGATAATCCAGTTACTTGTAGTTATTTCTATCACATTGATTGGAATGGGAAACGCACAACCATCGCGTTGTTCGCCTGGGCAATGCCCTAGGTTCCCACACTGCTGTGGATTTCGTAACCTCAACAACATTACAAAGTGATACCAATCTATTTGGGTTTAAATAAAGGAATAAGATAAATTACATTTTTCCTTTGGAACTTTCGCGTACTTTTAATTTCTTCAATGTGTTTCACTTTATTATAAATAAAACATCAACTCTTCTTTTGAATGGCTTTGTTTTGACACATACTCCCACTGTCTAATTATATTATTTCACTTCTAGATGTCAATATTAGGGTAGGAGCCTTATAAATATCATTCTGAACTCACAAAATGTCAAATTTTTAAACTCTTAAAATGAATTAATGAATTAATGAGTTATGTTCTTAAAGATAAGTCATCCACATAAATACAAATTAAGTTGCAAATTGTCACCATTTAAAAAAATTAACATATAAAGATATTCATGTTGGCAACAGATAAACCCGCAAATTGTTTTAGAAATAATTGTATATGTCTATATTCCATGTTCTTATGATGTACACTTTCTTTAATTTTAAGACAATTGTTTCTGGCCCATTAAGAATAGAATTCAATGGTTGTTCAGAACTAACCCTGTTTAATTTTCTTTAAATTGTATAAAATATAACAATCTTCCAAATTGGCCTCCCCTCTAAACAACAACTAGCGGTACATTGAGATGGACTTATTTGTTGAACGCATTTATGAATCCTTCCATTTCTTAAATGTTCTATGAGATGCCAAGCTACTATTGGAACAATACATACGACAGTAACAACGATTCAGCCTAAAAGTTCACCGTGAGAAGAAATATCCGCTTAAGGTGTGTGTCCCTTATCCATCTCATATTCCGAATGAAATGTCTTACTTCGTTTCCGGAAAACAAACTCGTCTTCATACAAGTGAAATTTTGTTTGCTTGTAACCCAAGCCAATCAAAAGATCTTAAGATCCAATCAACAATCAAAATAATTATATCATAGACCCCCTCAACAATCACCAATCAACATAATTGGATCATAGATCCTCTCACCAGCCATCATTCAACATAGTTAGATCACATATCCCCACCACAATCATCAATCAATCTAATTCATTTGAAAACTAATAATTTATTATAACTCCATTAAAAAGGCAATTTGACTATTATTATTTTAAATTGAAGGTGTAATTACACCGACATACATATAATAAAACTTTACCAATGTCATTCGTAAATGATTTACAAGATTCAAAACCTATGACTGGGTCAGTCAATCATATTCCTATGGAAATAAGATACATTTGCATTAATTAGAGCAGTTACAACATCAATCATCAAAGGTCTTGCTGCTGATTCTTCTTGTAAGCACATTGCTGTTATTGCAACAAGTTGAATTAGATCCTTCTCAGGGTAACTTGAGAAGTAGATGTGCAATATCTCCATATATTTTTGTATCCCTTTTCTCACATACTCAGGAACACTACCCATAGGTGCCCATAAACCTTGTAGGCACAATATTCATCTTATCTTACCTGCAAGTTTGGCTAATCCATAATCAAATAGTTTTGCATTATATTCATTATCTTGCAAGATGTTGGAAGATTTCAAGTCCCTGTATAGAATAGTTATGGAAATCTTGATGAACTAAAATGAGTATTTTTTGTTAGAGTTGGTGAAGTGGAAGAATATGAGTGTCCAAAAAAATATATTAATTTCAAACGGTATTTGATTAATTGAGTTGGAAAAATTTTCAAACTTAAAATTGCCACGTGTGTACTTAACATGCTACATCATTGGTTCGGTTAGGGTTACCAAACGGGGCATATTGGACGGAGTATCATGAATCAATGTTTTGGAATTTGGGTAATTTATTGTGAATTAAATTTATGCCCATGAAAACATGTGGGATTCAAATGAGTAATTACTCAATTATTTAAGTAGATTTTTATTTTAATTGTTGGTAGAATGGGAGAGATTATGTATTTCAAGTATTATTTTAAATATTTAATTATTTCATGTTATTTTATTTCTATTATTATTATTGAAAATAAATTACACAAATGAGTAAATTGAAGGAAAATAAACGCATTAATATGAACCAAAAAAACAAAAGCATTAATGTCAACTGATTTCCATCCCATGAATAAATAAAAAATCACTATCATAGAAGATTTGACGTATTTAAAATTTAATTAACATGGAAATAAACTGTCTAATTAATTTTTTTTAGCAAAAAGAAGGGGCCTAAAAGCATCCAGAGTAAATTAGATAGGAACAAGGTTTACAAAGGATAACAAACCAAACTACAGATCATGAACCTATAGTAAGGAAGCCCATATTTTTTCCTAAACAGAACAACCTAGCTCAAGCTACCGGATGAAACTAAAAAACAAATTGTCTAATTAATTTGATATGGCTGTAAATTTGAACAAATGCATTCAAAAGGAGACACACAGAAGAATCCTAATGCACAAGAGAAGACAAGGTGATTGCACATGTTTTCTTTCTTTCTTATATTTACGCTGCCCTGTTTTATTCTAATTCTTATCACTATTCAATATCTTGTGGAGACTAATATATGGCTCATATTAGTTTTTAGTACAAGTTTACCATCATCACCATACAATCAACTTAGACTTGATTTTAAATGTTATACTATTCCAATTTTTAAAATCTAAAAAGTATCATTACATTGCCTTTGAAGTTTTTATATTGGGATCTTTTGCTGCACGTTTGGAAATCATAATCAGTGTTTCATACGGGAGAAACAAATTATTACAAATTATAACATTTTTACACTTCATAATGTTCATTACACCTCATAATAATTTATAATATTGTTGATGATTCTTTATTCTTTGTCATCACTAGAATTTTATATAGGTGGTATTGTTAAAGTTAATATTTTCAATGAATGCAATAAAGTAATTGATTATTTGGTTAATTATCATCATAGACATGCCTATGTAGGCTTGATGGGATATACATTGTCGTTCCTAAATCCAAATAGTTGTAATACTTTATTGAGTCTCTATAATATAGATTAATGAAATAATATAGTGCATTAGATGTATAGATAGATGTCACTCATTATAATTCCATAATTGTAGGGGCAAAATGATCAAAATTTGTCCCAATGACTAATCAAATATTAGTTTTTTCTTTCTAGGTAAAAGACTTAGTTTTTCTTTGTATAATCCAGGTTGAGGACGTAGAATGGAAGGAATTTCGATGAAAATGATGATGCTAATGATGATCCAGTTACTTGTAGTTATTTCTATCACATTGATTGGAATGGGAAGCGCACAACCATCGCGTTGTTCGCCTGGGCAATGCCCTAGGTTCCCAGACTGCTGTGGATTTCGTAACCTCAACAACATTACAAAGTGATACCAATCTATTTGGGTTTAAATAAAGGAATAAGATAAATTACTTTTTTCCTTTGGAAATTTCGTGTACTTTTAATTTCTTCAATGTGTTTCACTTTATTATAAATAAAACATCAACTCTTCTTTTGAATGGCTTTGTTTTGACACATAATCCCACTGTCTAATTATATTCTTTCACTTCTAGATGTCAATATTAGGGTAGGAGCCTTATAAATATCATTCTGAACTCACAAAATGTCAAATTTTTAAACTCTTAAAATGAATTAATGAATTAATGAGTTATGTTCTTAAAGATAAGTCATCCACATAAATACAAATTAAGTGGCAAATTGTCACCATTAAAAAAAATTAACATATAAAGATATTCATGTTGGCAACAGATAAACCCGCAAATTGTTTAGAAATAATTGTATATGTCTATATTCCATGTTCTTTATGATGTCCACTTTCTTTAGTTTTAAGACATTTGTTTCTTGCCCATTAAGAATAGAATTCAATGGTTGTTCAGAACTAACCCTGTTTAATTTTCTTTAAATTGTATAAAATATAACAATCTTCCAAAATTGGCCTCCCCTCTAAACAACAACTAGCGGTACATTGAGATGGACTTATTTGTTGAACGCATTTATGAATCCTTCCATTTCTTAAATGTTCTATGAGATGCCAAGCTACTACTGGAACAGTACATACGACAGTAACAACGATTCAGCCTAAAAGTTCACCGTGAGAAGAAATATCCGCTTAAGGTGTGTGTCCCTTATCCATCGCATATTCCGAAGGAAATGTCTTACTTCGTTTCCGGAAAACAAACTCGTCTTCATACAAGTGAAATTTTGTTTGCTTGTAACCCAAGCCAATCAAAAGATCTTAAGATCCCATCAACAATCAAAATAATTATATCATAGACCCCCTCAACAATCACCAATCAACATAATTGGATCATAGATCCTCTCACCAGCCATCATTCAACATAGTTAGATCACATATCCCCACCACAATCATCAATCAATCTAATTCATTTGAAAACTAATAATTTATTATAACTCCATTAAAAAGGCAATTTGACTATTATTATTTTAAATTGAAGGTTTAATTATACCGACATACATATAATAAAACTTAACCAATGTCATTCGTAAATGATTTACAAGATTCAAAACCTATGACTGGGTCAGTCAATCATATTCCTATGGAAATAAGATACATTTGCATTAATTAGAGTAGTTACAACATCAATCATCAAAGGTCTTGCTGCTGATTCTTCTTGTAAGCAAATTGCTGTTATTGCAACAAGTTGAATTAGATCCTTCTGAGGGTAACTTGAGAAGTAGATGTGCAATATCTCCATATATTTTTGGATCCCTTTTCTCACATACTCAGGAGCACTACCCATAGATACCCATAAACCTTGTAGGCACAATATTCATCTTATCTTACCTGCAAGTTTGGCTAATCCTTAATCAGATAGTTTTGCATTATATTCATTATCTTGCAAGATGTTGGAAGATTTCAAGTCCATGTATAGAATAGTTATGGAAATCTTGATGAACTAAAATGAGTATTTTTTGTTGGAGTTGGTGAAGTGGAAGAATATGAGTGTCCAAAAAAATATATTAATTTCAAACGGTATATGATTAATTGAGTTGGAAAAATTTTCAAACTTAAAATTGCCACGTGTGTACTTAACATGCTACATCATTGGTTCGGTTAGGGTTACCAAACGGGGCATATTGGACGGAGTATCACGAATCTATGTTTTGGAATTTGGGTAATTTATTGTGAATTAAATTTATGCCCATGAAAACATGTGGGATTCAAATGAGTAATTACTCAATTATTTAAGTAGATTTTTATTTTAATTGTTGGTAGAATGGGAGAGATTATGTATTTCAAGTATTATTTTAAAATATTTAATTATTTCATGTTATTTTATTTTTATTATTATTATTGAAAATAAATTACACAAATGAGTAAATTGAAGGAAAATAAACGCATTAATATGAACCAAAAAAACAAAAGCATTAATGTCAACTGATTTCCATCCCATGAATAAATAAAAAATCACTATCATAGAAGATTTGACGTATTTAAAATTTAATTAACAGTGAAATAAACTGTCTAATTAATGTTTTTTAGCAAAAAGAAGGGGCCTAAAAGCATCCAGAGTAAATTAGATAGGAACAAGGTTTACAAAGGATAACAAACCAAACTACAGATCATGAACCTATAGTAAGGAAGCCCATATTTTTTCCTAAACAGAACAACCTAGCTCAAGCTACCGGATGAAACTAAAAACAAATCTAAAAACAAATTGTCTAATTAATTTTATATGGCTATAAATTTGAACAAATGCATTCAAAAGGAGACACACAGAAGAATCCTAACGCACAAGAGAAGACAAGGTGATTGCACATGTCTTCTTTCTTTCTTATATTTATGCTGCCCTGTTTTATTCTAATTCTTATCACTATTCAATATCTTGTGGAGACTAATATATGGCTCATATTAGTTTTTAGTACAAGTTTACCATCATCACCATACAATCAACTTAGACTTGATTTTAAATGTTATACTATTCCAATTTTTAAAATGTAAAAAGTAACATTACATTGCCTTTGAAGTTTTTATATTGTGATCTTTTGCTGCACGTTTGGAAATCATAATCAGTGTTTCATACGGGAGAAACAAATTATTACAAATTAAAACATTTTTACACTTCATAATGTTCATTACACCTCATAATAATTTATAATATTGTTGATGATTCTTTATTCTTTGTCATCACTAGAATTTTATATAGGTGGTATTGTTAAAGTTAATATTTTCAATGAATGCAATAAAGTAATTGATTATTTGGTTAATTATCATCATAGACATGCCTATGTAGGCTTGATGGGATATACATTGTCGTTCCTAAATCCAAATAGTTGTAATACTTTATTGAGTCTCTATAATATAGATTAATGAAATAATATAGTGCATTAGATGTATAGATAGATGTCACTCATTATAATTCCATAATTGTAGGGGCAAAATGATCAAAAATTTTCCCATTGACTAATCAAATATTAGTTTTTTCTTTCTTGGTAAAAAACTTAGTTTTTCTTTGTATAACCAGGTTGAGGACGTAGAATGGAAGGAATTTCGATGAAAATGATGATGCTAATGATGATCCAGTTACTTGTAGTTATTTCTATCACATTGATTGGAATGGGAAGCGCACAACCATCGCGTTGTTCGCCTGGGCAATGCCCTAGGTTCCCAGACTGCTGTGGATTTCGTAACCTCAACAACATTACAAAGTGATACCAATCTATTTGGGTTTAAATAAAGGAATAAGATAAATTACTTTTTTCCTTTGGAACTTTCGTGTACTTTTAATTTCTTCAATGTGTTTCACTTTATTATAAATAAAACATCAACTCTTCTTTTGAATGGCTTTGTTTTGACACATAATCCCACTGTCTAATTATATTCTTTCACTTCTAGATGTCAATATTAGGGTAGGAGCCTTATAAATATCATTATGAACTCACAAAATGTCAAATTTTTAAACTCTTAAAATGAATTAATGAATTAATGAGTTATGTTCTTAAAGATAAGTCATCCACATAAATACAAATTAAGTGGCAAATTGTCACCATTAAAAAAAATTAACATATAAAGATATTCATGTTGGCAACAGATAAACCCGCAAATTGTTTAGAAATAATTGTATATGTCTATATTCCATGTTCTTTATGATGTCCACTTTCTTTAGTTTTAAGACATTTGTTTCTTGCCCATTAAGAATAGAATTCAATGGTTGTTCAGAACTAACCCTGTTTAATTTTCTTTAAATTGTATAAAATATAACAATCTTCCAAAATTGGCCTCCCCTCTAAACAACAACTAGCGGTACATTGAGATGGACTTATTTGTTGAACGCATTTATGAATCCTTCCATTTCTTAAATGTTCTATGAGATGCCAAGCTACTACTGGAACAGTACATACGACAGTAACAACGATTCAGCCTAAAAGTTCACCGTGAGAAGAAATATCCGCTTAAGGTGTGTGTCCCTTATCCATCGCATATTCCGAAGGAAATGTCTTACTTCGTTTCCGGAAAACAAAATCGTCTTCATACAAGTGAAATTTTGTTTGCTTGTAACCCAAGCCAATCAAAAGATCTTAAGATCCCATCAACAATCAAAATAATTATATCATAGACCCCCTCAACAATCACCAATCAACATAATTGGATCATAGATCCTCTCACCAGCCATCATTCAACATAGTTAGATCACATATCCCCACCACAATCATCAATCAATCTAATTCATTTGAAAACTAATAATTTATTATAACTCCATTAAAAAGGCAATTTGACTATTATTATTTTAAATTGAAGGTTTAATTATACCGACATACATATAATAAAACTTAACCAATGTCATTCGTAAATGATTTACAAGATTCAAAACCTATGACTGGGTCAGTCAATCATATTCCTATGGAAATAAGATACATTTGCATTAATTAGAGTAGTTACAACATCAATCATCAAAGGTCTTGCTGCTGATTCTTCTTGTAAGCAAATTGCTGTTATTGCAACAAGTTGAATTAGATCCTTCTGAGGGTAACTTGAGAAGTAGATGTGCAATATCTCCATATATTTTTGGATCCCTTTTCTCACATACTCAGGAGCACTACCCATAGATACCCATAAACCTTGTAGGCACAATATTCATCTTATCTTACCTGCAAGTTTGGCTAATCCTTAATCAGATAGTTTTGCATTATATTCATTATCTTGCAAGATGTTGGAAGATTTCAAGTCCATGTATAGAATAGTTATGGAAATCTTGATGAACTAAAATGAGTATTTTTTGTTGGAGTTGGTGAAGTGGAAGAATATGAGTGTCCAAAAAAATATATTAATTTCAAACGGTATATGATTAATTGAGTTGGAAAAATTTTCAAACTTAAAATTGCCACGTGTGTACTTAACATGCTACATCATTGGTTCGGTTAGGGTTACCAAACGGGGCATATTGGACGGAGTATCACGAATCTATGTTTTGGAATTTGGGTAATTTATTGTGAATTAAATTTATGCCCATGAAAACATGTGGGATTCAAATGAGTAATTACTCAATTATTTAAGTAGATTTTTATTTTAATTGTTGGTAGAATGGGAGAGATTATGTATTTCAAGTATTATTTTAAAATATTTAATTATTTCATGTTATTTTATTTTTATTATTATTATTGAAAATAAATTACACAAATGAGTAAATTGAAGGAAAATAAACGCATTAATATGAACCAAAAAAACAAAAGCATTAATGTCAACTGATTTCCATCCCATGAATAAATAAAAAATCACTATCATAGAAGATTTGACGTATTTAAAATTTAATTAACAGTGAAATAAACTGTCTAATTAATGTTTTTTAGCAAAAAGAAGGGGCCTAAAAGCATCCAGAGTAAATTAGATAGGAACAAGGTTTACAAAGGATAACAAACCAAACTACAGATCATGAACCTATAGTAAGGAAGCCCATATTTTTTCCTAAACAGAACAACCTAGCTCAAGCTACCGGATGAAACTAAAAACAAATCTAAAAACAAATTGTCTAATTAATTTG
>WOCE01000058.1:0-146352 GCA_009771035.1 Lupinus albus
ATTTATTTTATATCTCGAGCCACTGCGAGCTCGCAAACTTATTTTTCTTCTCACTAGTCAATGAGTGCTCGCAAATTTATTTTCAGTCTCGAGCCACTGAGAGCTCGCAAATTTATTTTCTGTCTTGAGCCACTGAGAGCTCGCAAATTATTTTATGTCTCGAGCCACTGAGAGCTCGCAAATTTATTTTATGTCTCGAGCCACTGAGAGCTCGCAAATTTATTTTCTGTATCGAGCCACTGAGAGCTCGCAAATTTATTTTATGTCTCGAGCCACTTAGAGCTCGCAAATTTATTTTCTGTCTCGAGCCACTGAGAGCTCGCAAATTTAATTTCTCTCTCGAGCCACTGAGAGCTCGCAATTTATTGTCTGTCTCGAACCACTGAGAGCTCGCAAATTTATTTTCTATCTCGAGCCACTGAGAGCTCGCAAATTTATTTTCAGTCTCGAGCCACTGAGAGCTCGCAAATTTATTTTCTATCTTGAGCCACTGAGAGCTCGCAAATTTATTTTATGTCTCGAGCCACTGAGAGCTCGCAAATTTATTTTCTGTATCGAGCCATTGAGAGCTCGCAAATTTATTTTATGTCTCGAGCCACTGCGAGCTCGCAAACTATTTTTCTTTCTCTCTCTAGTCAATGAGTGCTCGCAAATTTATTTTCAGTCTCGAGCCACTGAGAACTCACAAATTTTTTTTCTGTCTCGAGCCACTAAGAGCTCGCAATTTATTTTTTGTCTCGAGCAACTGAGAGCTCGCAAATTTATTTTCTGTATCGAGCCACTGAGAGCTAGCAAATTTATTTTATGTCTCGAGCCACTGAGAGCTCGCAAATTTATTTTATGTCTCGAGCCACTGAGAGCTCGCAATTTATTTTCTTTTCTGTATCGAACCACTGAGAGCTCGCAAATTTATTTTATGTTTCGAGCCACTGAGAGCTCGCAAACTTATTTTTCTTTCTCTAGTCAATGAGTGCTCGCAAATTTTTTTTCAGTCTCGAGCCACTGAGAACTCACAAATTTATTTTTTGTCTCGAGCCACTGAGAGCTCGCAATTTATTTTATGTCTCGAGCCACTGAGAGCTCGCAAATTTATTTTCTGTATCGAGCCACTGAGAGCTAGCAAATTTATTTTATGTCTCGAGCCACTGAGAGCTCGCAAACTTATTTTTCTTCTCTAGTCAATGAGTGCTCGCAAATTTATTTTCAGTCTCGAGCCACTGACAACTCACAAATTTATTTTTTGTCTCGAGCCACTGAGAGCTCGCAATTTTTTTTATGTCTCGAGCCACTGAGAGCTCGCAAATTTATTTTTCTGTATCGAGCCACTGAGAGATAGCAAATTTATTTTATGTCTCGAGCCACTAAGAGCTCGCAAATTTATTTTCTGTCTCGAGCCACTGAGAGCTCACAAATTTATTTTCAGTCTCGAGCCACTGAGAGCTCACAAATTTATTTTCTGTCTCGAGCCACTAAGAGCTCGCAATTATTTTTTCTGTCTCGAGCCACTGAGAGCTCGCAATTTATTTTCTGTCTCGAGCCACTGAGAGCACGCAATTTATTTTCTATCTCGAGCCACTAAGAGCTCCCAAATTTATTTTCAGTCTCGAGCCACTGAGAGTTCGCAAATTTATTTTCTGTCTTGATCCACTGAGAGCTCGCAAATTTATTTTATGTCTCGAGCCACTGAGAGCTCGCAATTTATTTTCTGTCTCGAGCCACTGAGAGCACGCAATTTATTTTCTATCTCGAGCCACTAAGAGCTCCCAAATTTATTTTCAGTCTCGAGCCACTGAGAGTTCGCAAATTTATTTTCTGTCTTGATCCACTGAGAGCTCGCAAATTTATTTTTATGTTCTCGAGCCAGAGAGAGCTCGCAAATTTATTTATGTCTCGAGCAACTGAGAGCTCGCAAATTTATTTTCTGTATCGAGCCACTGAGAGCTCACAAATTTATTTTATGTCTCGAGCCACTGAGAGCTCGCAAACTTATTTTTCTTTCTCTAGTCAATGAGTGCTCGCAAATTTATTTTCAGTCTCGAGCCACTGAGAACTCACAAATTTATTTTCTGTCTCGAGCCACTGAGAGCTCGCAATTTATTTTATGTCTCGAGCCACTGAGAGCTCGCAAATTTATTTTCGTATCGAGCCACTGAGAGCTAGCAAATTTATTTTATGTCTCGAGCCACTGAGAGCTCGCAAATTTATTTTCTGTCTCGAGCCACTGAGAGCTCACAAATTTATTTTCTGTCTCGAGCCACTGAGAGCTCGCAATTTATTTTTCTTCTCGAGCCATTGAGGGCTCGCAAATTTATTTTCAGTCTCGAGCCACTGAGAGCTCACAAATTTATTTTCAGTCTCGAGCCACTAGAACTCGCAATTTATTTTTCTGTCTCGAGCCACTGAGAGCTCGCAATTTATTTTCTGTCTCGAGCCACTGACAACTCACAAATTTATTTTTTGTCTCGAGCCACTGAGAGCTCGCAATTTATTTTATGTCTCGAGCCACTGAGAGCTCGCAAATTTATTTTCTGTCTTGAGCAACTGAGAGCTCGCAAATTTATTTTATGTCTCGAGCCACTGAGAGCTCGCAAATTTATTTTCTGTATCGAGCCACTGAGAGCTCACAAATTTATTTTATGTCTCGAGCCACTTAGAGCTCGCAAATTTATTTTCTGTCTCGAGCCACTGAGAGCTCGCAAATTTAATTTCTCTCTCGCGCCACTGACAGCTCGCAAATTTATTGTCTGTCTCGAACCACTGAGAGCTCGCAATTTATTTTCTATCTCGAGCCACTGAGAGCTTGCAAATTTATTTTCAGTCTCGAGCCACTGAGAGCTCGCAAATTTATTTTCATGTCTCGAGCCACTGAGAGCTCTCAATGGCACGCAAATTTATTTAATGTATCGAGCCATTGAGAGCTCGCAAATTTATTTTATGTCTCGAGCCACTGCGAGCTCGCAAACTTATTTTTCTTTCTCTAGTCAATGAGTGCTCGCAAATATATTTTCAGTCTCGAGCCACTGAGACTCACAAATTTATTTTCTGTCTCGAGCCACTGAGAGCTCGCAATTTATTTTATATCTCGAGCCACTGAGAGCTCGCAAATTTATTTTCTCTGTATCGAGCCACTGAGAGCTAGCAAATTTATTTTATGTCTCGAGCCACTGAGAGCTCGCAAATTTATTTTCTGTCTCGAGCCACTGAGAGCTCACAATTCATTTTCGGTCTCGAGCCACTGAGAGCTCGCAATTTATTTTTCTGTCTCGAGCCATTGAGGGCTCGCAAATTTATTTTCAGTCTCGAGCCACTGAGAGCTCACAAATTTATTTTCTGTCTCGAGCCACTAAGAGATCGCAATTTATTTTTCTGTCTCGAGCCACTGAGAGCTCGCAATTTATTTTCTGTCTCGAGCCACTGAGAGCACGCAATTTATTTTCTATCTCGAGCCACTGAGAGCTCCAAATTTATTTTCAGTCTCGAGCCACTGAGAGCTCGCAAATTTATTTTCTGTCTTGAGCAACTGAGAGCTCGCAAATTTATTTTATGTCTCGAGCCACTGAGAGCTCGCAAATTTATTTTATGTCTCGAGCCACTAAGAGCTCGCAAATTTATTTTCTGTATCGAGCCACTGAGAGCTCACAAATTTATTTTATGTCTCGAGCCACTTAGAGCTCGCAATTTATTTTCAGTCTCGAGCCACTGAGAGCTCACAAATTTATTTTCTGTCTCGAGCCACTTAGAGCTCGCAATTTATTTTTCTGTCTCGAGCCACTGAGAGCTCGCAATTTATTTTCTGTCTCGAGCCACTGAGAGCACGCAATTTATTTTCTATCTCGAGCCACTGAGAGCTCCCAAATTTATTTTCAGTCTCGAGCCACTGAGAGCTCTCGCAATTTATTTTCTGTCTTGAGCAACTGAGAGCTCGCAATTTATTTTATTCTCGAGCCACTGAGAGCTCGCAAATTTATTTTCTGTATCGAGCCACTGAGAGCTCACAAATTTATTTTATGTCTCGAGCCACTTAGAGCTCGCAAATTTATTTTCTGTCTCGAGCCACTGAGAGCTCGCAAATTTAATTTCTCTCTCGCGCCACTGACAGCTCGCAAATTTATTGTCTGTCTCGAACCACTGAGAGCTCGCAATTTATTTTCTATCTCGAGCCACTGAGAGCTTGCAAATTTATTTTCAGTCTCGAGCCACTGAGAGCTCGCAATTTTTTTCAGTCTCGAGCCACTGAGAGCTCTCAATGGCACGCAAATTTATTTTCTGTATCGACCATTGAGAGCTCGCAAATTTATTTTATGTCTCGAGCCACTGCGAGCTCGCAAACTTATTTTTCTTTCTCTAGTCAATGAGTGCTCGCAATTTATTTTCAGTCTCGAGCCACTGAGAACTCACAAATTTATTTTCTGTCTCGAGCCACTGAGAGCTCGCAATTTATTTTATGTCTCGAGCCACTGAGAGCTCGCAATTTATTTTCTGTATCGAGCCACTGAGAGCTAGCAAATTTATTTTATGTCTCGAGCCACTGAGAGCTCGCAAATTTATTTATGTCTCGAGCCACTGAGAGCTCGCAATTTATTTTCTGTATCGAGCCACTGAGAGCTCGCAAATTTATTTTATGTTTCGAGCCACTGAGAGCTCGCAAACTTATTTTTCTTTCTCTAGTCAATGAGTGCTCGCAAATTTATTTTCAGTCTCGAGCCACTGAGAACTCACAAATTTATTTTCTGTCTCGAGCCACTGAGAGCTCGCAATTTATTTTATGTCTCGAGCCACTGAGAGCTCGCAAATTTATTTTCTGTATCGAGCCACTGAGAGCTAGCAAATTTATTTTATGTCTCGAGCCACTGAGAGCTCGCAAATTTATTTTCTGTCTCGAGCCACTTAGAGCTCACAAATTTATTTTCTGTCTCGAGCCACTGAGAGCTCGCAATTTATTTTTCTGTCTCGAGCCATTGAGGGCTCGCAAATTTATTTTCAGTCTCGAGCCACTGAGAGCTCACAAATTTATTTTCTGTCTCGAGCCACTAAGAGCTCGCAATTTATTTTTCTGTCTCGAGCCACTGAGAGCTCGCATTTATTTTCTGTCTCGAGCCACTGAGAGCACGCAATTTATTTTCTATCTCGAGCCACTGAGAGCTCCCAAATTTATTTTCAGTCTCGAGCCACTAAGAGCTCGCAAATTTTATTTTCTGTCTTGAGCCACTGAGAGCTCGCAAATTTATTTTATGTCTCGAGCCACTGAGAGCTCGCAAATTTATTTTATGTCTCGAGCTACTGAGAGCTCGCAAATTTATTTTCTGTATCGAGCCACTGAGAGCTCACAAATTTATTTTATGTCTCGAGCCACTGAGAGCTCGCAAACTTATTTTTCTTTCTCTAGTCAATGAGTGCTCGCAAATTTATTTTCAGTCTCGAGCCACTGAGAACTCACAAATTTATTTTCTGTCTCGAGCCACTGAGAGCTCGCAATTTATTTTATGTCTCGAGCCACTGAGAGCTCGCAAATTTATTTTCTGTATCGAGCCACTGAGAGCTAGCAAATTTATTTTATGTCTCGAGCCACTGAGAGCTCGCAAATTTATTTTCTGTCTCGAGCCATTGAGAGCTCACAAATTCATTTTCTGTCTCGAGCCACTGAGAGCTCGCAATTTATTTTTTTGTCTCGAGCCATTGAGGGCTCGCAAATTTATTTTCAGTCTCGAGCCACTGAGAGCTCACAAATTTATTTTCTGTCTCGAGCCACTAAGAGCTCGCAATTTATTTTTCTGTCTCGAGCCACTGAGAGCTCGCAATTTATTTTCTGTCTCGAGCCACTGAGAGCACGCAATTTATTTTCTATCTCGAGCCACTGAGAGCTCCCAAATTTATTTTCAGTCTCGAGCCACTGAGAGCTCGCAAATTTATTTTCTGTCTTGAGCAACTGAGAGCTCGCAAATTTATTTTATGTCTCGAGCCACTGAGAGCTCGCAAATTTATTTTATGTCTCGAGCCACTGAGAGCTCGCAAATTTATTTTTTGTATCGAGCCACTGAGAGCTCACAAATTTATTTATGTCTCGAGCCCCTTAGAGCTCGCAAATTTATTTTCTGTCTCGAGCCACTGAGAGCTCGCAAATTTAATTTCTCTCTCGAGCCACTGAGGCTCGCAAATATGCTCGCAGCAATTTATTTGTCTGTCTCGAGCCCACTGAGAGCTCGCAAATTTATTTTCTGTATCGAGCCACGGAGAGCTCGCAAATTTATTTTCTGTCTTGAGCCACTGAGAGCTCGCAATTTAATTTTCTGTCTCGAGCCACTAAGAGCTCGCAATTTAATTTTCTGTCTCGAGCCAATGAAGGCTCGAAATTTATTTTCAGTCTCGAGCCACTGAGCGCTCGCAATTTATTTTCTGTCTCGAGCCCACTGAGAGCTCGCAATTTATTTTCTGTCTCGAGCCACTGAGTGCTCGCGATTTATTTTCTGTCTCGAGCCACTGAGTGCTCGCAATTTATTTTCTGTCTCGAGCCAGTGAGAGCTCGCAATTTAATTTTCTGTATCGAGCCACTAAGAGCTCGCAAATTTATTTTTCTGTCTCGAGCCACTGAGAGATCGCAATTTATTTTTATGTTATGTCTCGAGCCACGGAGAGCTCGCAATTAAGTTTTCTGTCTCGAGCCACTGAGAGCTCGCAAACTTATTTTTCTGTCTCGAGCCACTGAGAGCTCGCAAACTTATTTTTCTGTCTCTAGTCAATGAGTGCTCGCAAATTTATTTCAAATCTCTCGAGCCACTAAGTATTCGTGGTCTCGGCCTTGACAAAATAATGTTCATTTCTTTACTGGCTACTTACTATGATTGCATACAAACTTCAGTTACTTGCTTTCAAGTAAGCAACAAGTAAAGAGGGGCAACTGTGAACACTCAATTTTGTCCGGCCTATGTGCAGTAGTTCCAAACTCAAGAATTTCATGTCAAAAAGCGCATATTTTTTCATATAATTCAAACCAACTATATCTCCTTCAATTATTCAGTCCTATGACTAAACAGTTACAAAACCTATGTTATCGGTAAAAATTATATTGAATAGACTACTTTGAAGCTAATTTGTGGTTACATATTTCTTTTTAAAAGAAAACGTATAACATAGATAAAATGGTGGTAGTGATTGTTATTATGGCCTTACTTTTAATTATTGAGATGTAAAAAGAGAGAATTGAAATGGTTTTAAAGAGATATAATTTGCAAAGGAAATGTAAACTGTTGGAAGATTTTATTGACAGTTACCAACATCTATGATGGTTTATTGTAGTAACTCGTCCAACGTATATTACCACTTACATAATTAACTACACAATAATTACAGATACTTCCATGTGTACATCTGCTTGGTAAGAAGTGAGCATCCTCTTCCATTCACGGCTTTGGCGTTTTCAAAGAACTACTCCCAAAACTCTATAGATTGAAGCAGTTTCTATATTCTGCCAGAAAAAATAAGATTTCAAAAGCCAAAAAGAAACAGTTTTATCAATTAGCAAATGACAATAAGAAGGATGGAAAGGCTGGTCAAAAGTCACAAAGAAGAACTCAAAGATGGCAACATGGACAGGCATATTCAGAAACTTCAGTTACACTTGCAATAAATTAGTAGTTTGATTAGTGTTAAAAAGGGGTAATCAAGCAATTGACAGGTGAGTCTATTGCCAACTGAAAGGACCTTATAAATCAATTCCTAACCCACTCAACTATAAAATGAAGGCAAATCAGACAGAGACGGAGACTTAACCACATAACAATACACATACTCTGATATCAAACAAGAAGTCAATATATACATATACTGTGGATTCAGAAAAATTCCCCATTACCATAGCTTCCATCAGAGAATTCTTATCTTCCTTATCTATCTATATACATATCACATATACATATACATATAAATATACATCTACAACGTCAAGCTACCTATCCATACACAACAAAAACTGAAATCAAAGAGAGAAAATCAGACACGCATACTTAGACATATATGGCATATGCAATACACCACACAATTCCATCAGAAAGCATACGCTCCTACACCATACAATTCCATCAGACATACACCAACAAATCCAGGAAAAAGCCTCTACTACCTATCATACACACACACACATCACACTAACAGTGTATACAATCTTTATTGTCCATCATATAGCAAAATAGAGAATCACACACAGGAGAGGCATAACTACAGGTTCTATCATATATCATACATATTACATCAACAAGCAAGAACAGGCAAGATAAGGATCCGACAAGGATAACACCGAAAAGGTCACATACTAAGACATACGGTCTCCGAAATCTTTGGGTTTCGCGGAAACGATACCCATTCGTGAATGAGAATCGGAAACGGAAGAAAATAGAGATATGGAGAATATGATGGTTAACTATTCTTTAAACCACCATGGTAGAGGTGCTCACTCGCCAATGACCCTCTCTGTTGTCGCTGATGGAGAAAACGAAACGGAGAAGAAGACCAGAGCAAACCACCTCCTCCATTGTTATGGCTGCTGCTTCTTCCTTCTCCATGGTCGTTGTCGCTGGAATCGGGAGAGAGGGGAAGAGGATCTAGGGATTTAGGATCCCCCTTGGTGAGAAATGAGGCTAACCAAATAACCTCTCTCTGCCAAATTCATTACATTCTCTTTTCGTTTGTTTTTAATTCATTTCAATTCTTTAATTGCACCTTTGCTTCTTATTTTTACATTTTTTATGTTTATTTCATTAATCCTAACAAATGCTTGTTTTGGCAAATTACAATAAAATGAAAGATAATCATATATTTGGTATCACATATCTTGTATTATTTGGAAAAGATAATAACTAAAATGAATTTCAGTGGAATTTTTATAGTAAGGTTGTGGCCCGTGTTGTCTCTAAATTCTTTGAAAATGGGAAGGAGGTCTACGACCAGTGCCATCTCTAAACTATTAATTCCATATCAAACATTTCAAAGCAAAAATTATTGTATTTTTTACTCAAATGATTTTAAATGGAGTTTTATAGTAAGGTTAGGGCCCGTGTTGTCTCTAAATTCTCTGAAAATGGGAAGGAGGTCTACGACCAGTGCCATCTCTAAACTATTAATTCCATATCAAACATTTCAAAGCAAATTATTGTATTATTTACTCAAATGATTTTAAATGGAGTTTTATAGTAAGGTTAGGGCCCGTGTTGTCTCTAAATTCTCTGAAAATGGGAAGGAGGTCTACGACCAGTGCCATCTCTAAACTATTAATTCCATATCAAACATTTCAAGAAAAATTATTGTATTATTTACTCAAATGATTTTAAATGGAGTTTTATAGTAAGGTTAGGGCCCGTGTTGTCTCTAAATTCTCTGAAATGGGAATGAGGTCAACGACCAGTGCCGTCTCTAAACTATTAATTCTATATCAAATATTTCAAAGCAAAATTATTGTATTATTTACTCAAATGACTTTAAATGGAGTTTTATAGTAAAGTTAGGGCCGTGTTGTCTCTAAATTCTCTGAAAATGGGAAGGAGGTCTACGACTAGTGCCGTCTCTAAACTATTAATTCCATATCAAATATTTCAAAGCAAAATTATTGTATTATTTACTCAAATGACTTTAAATGGAGTTTTATAGTAAGGTAGGGCTCGTGTTGTCTCTAAATTCTCCGAAAATGGGAAGGAGGTCTACGACCAGTGCCGTCTCTAAACTATTAATTCTATATCAAATATTTTAAATAAATTTAATCAAATTATTTAAAATGGAATTTTTTATAGTAAGGTTATGGCCCGTTTTGTCTCTAAATTCTCTGAAAATGGGAAGGAGTAGTGTCGTCTCTAAACTATTAATTCCATATCAAAAATGTTTTAGTAAAAATTTATTTTATTACTCAACCAAATCGATACCTTCAAATCAACGAACCCACCAATTAATTTTCGAACCATAACTACGTAGCCTTGATTTCCCTATTGCACCTAGGGATACGTAGGAGCAAGACGAACTCTTGTCAGGCGCAACAATAAAAAATAGAACATTTTGTTTTATTTACTGAGTTTTAATAAAGAATTTTTAAGGGTATAAGAGTCCATGTTGTTAGTGAGGGGTGCTAATACCTTCCCCGATCCGTAATCGACTCCCGAGCACAGAATCTCTGATTAAAGGCCAAATTATCCCAATTGGGCATATCTAGAGTTTTCTACGTTTTAACCGCAAAAAATGTAGTGGCGACTCCAAATCAATTGAAAGAGGTAGAAATCGAGTTCGCCTCTCCCAAAGTCGCAGGGCCGGTCTTCCAACCGAAAATCGGGTCGCGACAAGCGAGAACCCGACCAGTGCATTAAATGAGAAAAAACCCCAAACACATTTTAGGGTTAAGATTTGAAGAGAGGTGAGAGAAGAGAGTTTTTCCAAGGGCAATGAGCTTTTATTCTTGTCCAAGAGCTTGAGAAGAGGTAAAACTCTTGATTCTAATTCTCTTCCTCCCTTTGAAACTCATTTTGGGTATGTTGGATCTCTTCTCAAATGTGAGAAACCATGGAAACTCACCGTTTTGAGTTATAGTTCGTTTTATGTTGTTTTTATCTTGTAAACTCTGGGTTTAGAGTTAGTATTTCAAGAATGGAAAGGGTTTGTGGGTTGATTCATGAAAACCCCAAAACCCAAAGTAAAAATATGGTTAAAGTGTAAAATGAATATGTGTGTGTTAGATGGTTGTAAACTTATGATGAGGGTATTTTAGAACATTGAAAATATGATGAATATCTTGTATGGTTAAATAATGCAATATAAGTTGTTTATTGTGATATTTGGAATAAATGACTAACATTGTGTTATATGGTGGAAATGAGAAAAGATCCTAAAGTTGGAGGCGGTGTCGGTGGAACTTGCGAAGTTGCCAAGAACCAAACCCAACACTCACCGAGGTAAGGATAAGTCTTAACTTATGCATTGTGATAGAAAATGCGTGGACTTTCTTCTTGTGGATAATGAATTGAGTTGTGAACCACTTAGTTATTATAAGAATATATGGGTATATTTGTAATAATGATGGTGTGGATTTACTATTTATGAATTGATGGAGTGTCAATTAAAAGAAAACTCGTTTTTAGCCGACCATGATTGGTTAGCGACTTTGGCTCAAGTAATGTAGCAAGCTTTGGCTCAAGCGATGTAGCAAGCTTTGGCTCAAGCGATGTAGCAAGCTTTGGCTCAAGCGATGTAGCAAGCTTTGGCTGAAGCGATGTAGCAAGCTTTGGCTGAAGCGATGTAGCAAGCTTTGGCTGAAGCGATGTAGCAAGATTTGGCTGAAGCGATGTAGCAAGCTTTGGCTCAAGCGATGTAGCAAACTTTGGTTCAAGTTATGTAGCACGTTTTCAAAAGAAAAGGGAAATCTGTTTTAGCTAATCTTAAGTGGTGTGGCAGCTTTGGCTCAACCGATGTAGCAAACTTTGGCTCAAGTTATGTAGCATGATTTTCAAAAGTATAAACGATGGAAATGGTTTTAAGTGTATTTAACTTTAAATTGTTTACTTAATCTTATTAAATGTGGATTAACGTACATTGACATTTGATTTTTGTATATGTTAGGAACCATGGATAATAGTAACTCTGGATATTTGTAGCTATGGGTATTTTGGAAAACCCGTAGCTAGTTGTATGCGGTAGTTACTAAGTGGTATTAATATGAATTATGTTTTTCTGTCCAATGAATGTACATGTCGTTATTAGTTCAGGGATCGAGTGCGAAAGGGAAAGTGAGATTTTAAAATAAGGTTATTTTCTTGGTAAATGTAATTTATAGAAAAATGCATGAAAGTGGATTAAAATAAGGAAAAAATTTCAAGGGTAGAATTTGGGTCTTTACAATATGGTATCAAAGCATAGTTAATCCTGCGGCCTAGGATATGGCCTTGCATGCTTCTTTGTAATCTTTATGTGCTTAAATTTTTTGATTTGTGCTAATCGTTAAGTGGTTATGTGCACTTTGTTTAGACAAAAAATTCAATTACTGACAAGTGAGTGAGTACAGGTACCCATGGCAGGGAGAGGAAGAGGAAGAGGGTCAAGTCAGAATGTCCTCGAACGATTTGCTTGCTCAGATGGTGGCAGTATTGGAACAAGTCAATGAGAACTTGCATAACCTGAACCAGAGTCCGGCACCAAGTCCAAGTTCAGAACCATTAGTTCCACCTGGACCGACAGAGTATCGGGGTTTAGATGAGTTCTGCAGGAGGAACCCCAATCAGTTCCACCGGGGATCCTGATGCTGCCATTGAGTGGATTCAAGGAATGGAGCGGATCTTCAAGGCCATGAACTGTTCAGAGGCTCATAAGTTGGCCTAGGCAACTTATATGCTAGTGACGAAGGTCGAGAACTGGTGAGAGTTCACTCGATGCCAAATGGAGGCGGAGGGACAATTAATTTCCTGGGGTACATTCAAGGCGAAATTCCTTCATAAATACTTCCCTGCTGATCTGAAGAGGAAGAAGGAAATGGAGTTTTTGAAATTGGAACAGGAAACCTTGTAAGTGGGAGAGTATGCGGCCAAGTTTGAAGAATTGGCCCGATTTTGTCCTTACTCCGAATTGGAGGTGGACGGATGGTCCAAGTGCTTCAAATTCGAATCGGGTTTGAAGCCCAAGTTGAAAAGCATGTTTGGGCACCAGGATATTGCTGACTTCCCTACCTTAGTAAACAAGTGTAGGGTGTATGAGGATGACTTGGCAGCCGATGAAGCGGCGACACCTAAGGTGATTCCTCCCAAACACTTTGGGCCTCAACGGAACTTCTCGCACGGAAAATGGAAGGTCAAGGCATTTCAGGAGGAACGGAAGCCTTACTCTCCTCCGACGAGTAGTCGAGGTTATGCTTCGCATGGGCCAAGGACTCATGTCAATGCTGGAGGGTCAAGGTTGAACTCTCCATCTTTGTGCGGCAAATGTGGCCGAACTCATGTCGGTGACTTATGCCCCGGGATGGCACTTACCTGTTTTCACTGCAAGGAGGTTGGGCATGTTAGAAGATATTGTCCTAAGCTACAGTAGAGTATGAATGTTGTGAGGGCTAAACGACCTCGATCCACTGGCAGAGTGTTCACCATGAGTGGTGTAGAGGCATCGGGTGTAGATGGTCTGATTAAAGGTAATTGCATGGTGATAGGTATTCCTCTTTTAGTGTTGTTTCATTAGCGAGCGACACACTCCTTTGTATCTATTGAATGCGTGGATAGACTGAAATTGCAAACTGAGTCGTTGCCTTTCGACTTGGTCGTATCCACCCCAACTAATGTGCCTGTGGTGGTGTCGATAGTTGTGTCTCGATGTCCGGTAGTGGTAAACGGTAGGAAATTTACCATGGATTTAATCTGCTTACCACTATCTTAGTTAGATCTAATTCAGGGAATGGACTGGTTGTCGACAAATCATGTGGTGCTTAATTGTGCTGATAAGACCGTGGAATTCGGAAATCCAGGTGAGATTTTCTGATGAGGCTTGTTATATGAAGCCGTTGTTGGAAAAGGAAGTCAAGACTTCCTGTAAGGAGGGAGGAGTCGTGTTTATGTTGTTGGCATCCCTGGAGAGTTTTGAGAAACCCAAAGTTGGTGACATTCCGATAGTTCGTGAATTCCCTAACGTATTTCCTAGTGACATTCCGGAGTTGCCTATAGTGAGAGAAGTTTAGTTCTCTATTGATTTGGTACCTAGAACGGGACCCATCACTATAGCTCCTTATAGGATGGCACCGTTAGAGTTGGCCGAGTTGAAAAAGCAGGTTGAGGACTTATTGGCAAAGAAGTTTCATCGTCCTAGTGTCTCGTCGTGGGGTGCACCTGTTTTGTTGGTTAAAAAGAAAGATGTTAGTATGCGGTTGTGTATCGACTACAGGCAATTGAACAAGGTTACTATTAAGAACAAGTATCCGTTGCCTCGGATTGATGACTTGATGGATCAGTTGAGTGGAGCGGTAGTGTTTTCAAAGATTGATCTTCGGTCAGGTTACCACCAACTTCGTGTGAAGTCGGAAGATATTCCTAAAATTGCTTTTAGGACGTGGTATGGACATTTTGAGTATTTGGTCATGCCTTTTGGTGTGACGAATGCCCCAGCAATATTTACCGACTACATGAATCGGATTTTCCATCCGTATTTGGATTCATTCTTAGTGGTATTTATTGATGACATTTTGGTTTACTCCAAAAGTCGAGAGGAACATGCAGAGCACCTGAGAATTGTTCTAAATCTTCTGAGTAAGAATCTATTGTATGCGAAGCTGTCCAAATGTGATTTCTGGGTAAGAATCTTCTGAGTAAGAATCTTCATGCCTTTTGGCAGTACCCAAGTCAGTTACTGAGATCCGGTGTTTTCTGGGTTTTTCCGGTTATTACCGGAAGTTCATAGAAGGATTTTCGAAATTGGCATTACCTTTGACTCGACTCACCAGAAAAGGGGAACCTTATGTGTGGACAATCTGTTGTGAAGAAAGTTTTCAAGAGTTGAAACGAAGGTTGATTACAGCGCTAGTGTTGGTTCTTCCTTGTACTGATCGGGATTTCAGCAAGAAGGGAAGGTTGTTGCTTATGCTTAGCGACAGTTGAGAACACATGAGCAAAACTACCCTACTCACGATTTGGAATCAGCTGCAGTCGTCTTTGCCTTAAAGATATGGAGGGCACCATCTTTATGGCGTAAGATTTGAGGTATACAGCGACCACAAGAGTTTGAAGTACCAGTTTGATCAAAAGGAATTGAATATGAGGCAAAGAAGGTGGATGGAATTCCTTAAGGATTACGATTTTGGGCTGCAGTATCACCCGGGAAAGGCAAATGTGGTGGCCAATGCTCTGAGTCGGAAGTCTTTACTCATGTCGGCTTTGATGGTTAGAGAAGGGAAACTGATTGAAGAGTTCAGGGATATGAACTTGGACATTCAAATAAGGCCTCATAGTATGATATTAGGAATGCTTAAGGTCGCCAATGAACTGTTTGATCATATCCGGGTAGTGCAAGTTGAGGATATCAAGCTAAAGACTAAACGAGATTTGATGCTAAGTGGCAAGGAAACTGATTTCGCATCGGACCCTAGTGGAATTTTGCGTTACAAATGGAGAGTTTGTGTGCCTCATGATGTGAAATTACGGAAGAGTATTTTAGAGGAGTCCCATAAGTGCAAGATGAGTTTTGACCCGGGAACTACAAAGATGTACCAAGATTTGAAGACGTTGTTTTGGTGGTTTGGGTTGAAGAGGGATGTGGCTTTGTATGTCTCGAGTTGTTTAGTATGTCAGAAAGCCAAGATTGAGCATCAGCGACCAGCGGGAAAGTTACAATCCCTAGAAATTCCCGTTTGGAAGTGGGACAGTATTTCCATGGATTTAGTATCGGGTTTTCCGAAGACGCAGAAAGGGTATGATTCGATATGGGTGATAGTGGATCAGTTAACAAAATCTGCCAATTTTCTACCTATGAACATGAGGTATTCTTTGGAGGATTGGCGGAACTGTATATCCGGGAAATAGTTCGTTTGCATGGGATACCGTCGAGCATTATATCGGATAGGGATCCCCATTTCACTTCCAACTTTAGGACTAGTTTACAGTCCGCTTTGGGAACTAAGTTGAAGTTGAGTTTGGCTTATCATTCACAGACAAACGGTCAATTGGAAAGAACTATACACTCATTAAAGGATCTTTTGAGGGCTTGTGTCTTGGAACAACCGGGGAGTTGGGATGGCATTTTGCCTTTGATTGAATTTACCAACAACAATAGCATCCATTCGAGTATTGGAATGGCACCCTATGAGGCATTGTATGGTAGGAAGTGCCAAAATCCAGTGAGTTGGTTTGAAACTGGGGAGAACTTGATATTAGGATCCGAGCTGGTCCAAGAGACGACGGAAAAGATCAAGAAGATCCGGGAGAATATGAGAATTGCCCAAAGTCGGCAGAAGAGTTATTACGATAAGAGACAAAAACCTCTTCAGTTTAAACAGGGAGATCATGTTTTCATGAGGGTAGTCCCGACTACCGGGATTGGTAGAGTGTTGAAGTCTCGAAAGCTTACTCCGAGATTTATTGGACCGTATCAAGTATTGAAGAGGATTGGGCTGGTAGCATATTGGATTGCTTTACCTCCATTATTGTCGAATCTCCACAATGTTTTTCATGTGTCTCAGTTGAGGAAATATGTTGGGGATCCATCTCATGTGGTTGAGTCTGATCAGATAGAGTTGAAGGGTAACTTTACCTTTACGACGTTGCCAGTGAGGATCATGGATACTAGTGTCAAAAGGCTAAGGGGCAAAGAGATTTCCATCATGAAAGTATTGTGGAGCCAAGTAGACGAAGGGGATGCTACTTCGGAGGTGGAACGTGAGATGAGGGAGGATTACCGTCATTTGTTCGAATCGAGGTATGTTAAATTTTCAGGGACGAAAATCCCTATAAGAGGGAGAGGATTGTAACACCCTAAATTTAAGTCTTTAAAATTATAGTATCAGTCCTGGGATTCTCGCTTGAGCGAGGGATTCTCGCCTGGGCGAGAAAGACTCACCTGGGAGGGTGAAATCCAGGGCTATACTGAAGGATTCTCGCCTGAGCGAGAGTTGGCTCGCCTGGGCGAGAAAAGTGACATTTTGGACCTGTCGAGGATGTAAGATCCTCGCTTGAGCGAGAGATGCCTCGCTTGGGCGAGAGTTCCCTCGCCTGGGCGACAGGGTGAGATCTGAGTTTTTAAAATGGGCGGAATTTTCTCGCTTGAGCGAGAATGAGCTCGCTTAAGTGAGAACCCGACGAGACAACATTTAATGAGAAACCCCAAACACATTTTAGGGTTAAGAATTGAAGAGAGGTGAGAGAATAGAGCTTTTCCTAGGGCAATGAGCTTTGATACTCATCCAAGAGCTTGAGAAGAGGTAAAACTCTTGATTCTAACTCTCTTCTTCTCTTTGAAACTCATTTTGGGTATGTTGGATCTCTTCTCAAAATGTGAGAAACCATGGAAACTCATCCTTTTGAGTTATGGTTCGTATTATGTTGTTTTTATCTTGCAAAGTTTGGCTCACGTTATGTTGCATGATTTTCAAAAGTATAAGCGATGGAAATGGTTTTAAGTGTATTTAACTTTAAATTGTTTACTTAATCTTATTAAAATGTGGATTAACGTACATTGGCATTTATTACGTTAACGACTTACTCCTTTGTGTTTTCTGTGTATGGTCAATGTTAATCCCATTGCAGGTAGGTGGAAGACGTAAGGGTGTTTTGATTTTGGAGCTTAGAGGCTTTTATTTTGAATGTCTTTGCTCCCATTGTTTTGTAATATATTTGATTGTACTTCTGAACTAACTATTTGTAATCATGGGCCTGATTTTTGTATATGTTAGAAACCATGGATAATAGTAACTATGGATATTTGTAGCTATGGGTGTTTTGGAAACTCATAGCTAGTTGTATGCGGTAGTTACTAAGCGGTATTAATATGAATTATGTTTTTCTGTCCAATGAATGTACATGTCGTTATTGGTTCAGGGATCGAGTGCGAAAGGGAAAGTGAGATTTTAAAGTAAGGTTATTTTCTTGGTAAATGTAACTTATAGAAAAATGCATGAAAGTGGATTAAAATATGGAAAAAATTTCTAGGGTAGAATTTGGGTATTTACATAGGAGACAATTTCAAGTACTTCAATACACGAATGACAGCATTAAAATGAGGGACCCGAGGAGTAGAAATAAACTAAGCTGTCGAACAACAAAGCTTATGTCAGGTCTTGCTATGGTTAAATATAATAATCTACCAACTAATCTTCTATAAGAAGAGGGATTTGGTAGTATTTCACCTTGATCAACTTGCAATTTCACTAAAGGTATACAAGGGGTGGTTGCAAGTTTAGCTCCTAACAGACCAGAATCTTCAAGAAGCTCAAGTGTGTATTTTCGCTGATTAAGCAAGATTCCAGCTTTAGTTCTAGCTATTTCCATGCCAAGGAAATACCTCAAAGATCCTAGGATATAACTCAAAGATCCTAGATCTTTGATTTTAAATTTGGCATCCAAGAATTTCTAAACGGATTGAATCTTAGCCGTACAATTTCCACCTAAACCAATGTCATCCACATAGATTAAAAGGGTAGTAAAATGATCACCAGAACGCTTCATAAATAAGGAATGATCTGCATTAGATTGAACATAGCCAAACGACACTAGAGCAGAAGACAACTTTGAATACCATTGCCTAGTAGTCTGTTTTAAACCATAAAGAGAGTTATGAAGTTGGCAAACCTTGGTGGAATCTGCATGAAATCCTAGTGGAAAGTCATATAAATTTCTCCATTCAAATCCCCATGGAGAAATGCATTGTTAACATCCAATTGTTGAAGGATCCATCCTTTAGAAGCACCTAAAGCAAGAAGTAGTTTGAATGTAATCAATTTTAGGACTGGGCTAAAAGTGTCAAAGTAATCAACACCCTCCATTTGTGTGAATCCCTTAGCAACCAATCTCGCCTTATACCTCCCAATAGTCTCATTGGCATGATATTTGACTTTATAAACCCATTTGCAATCTATAGGAATTTTTCCCGAAGGGAGATCAACTATGGACCAAGTTCCATTATCCACAAGAGCCTTAATCTTAGTTCTCATTGCATCCTTCCAACACTGCATTTTAGAGGCATGTGCAAAAGTCTTAGGTTCAGGGATAGAAAAAGCAACGAGACAAAAATGTTTATAAGATGGTGTACAATTGGCATAAGATAAAATAGAAGAGAGAGGGTAAGGAGTACCCATAGAATGAGTAGATGAGCTAGCCTTGACTAGGTTGCAGTGATAATCCTTTAAGTAACTGGGCATTGTTAGGTATCAGTGGTTACAATACACCTAGAAGGGGGGGGGGGGGGGTTGAATAGGTGTAGCGGTTAGAATGTCCGCTTTTCGAAAACAACACTTAATGCTGAAAAACACCTTGATTAATCGATTAACAAAACAGGGTAATCGATTAACACTTTCAACACAGTCCACTTAATCGATTAACAGACTGAAGTAATCGATTAACACACCACACTTAATCGATTAAACCGTGACAGTAAGCAAATGCAAGTACAGTTTCTTGCTCGACAATTAATTGATAATGAAACGATTATACCAGGCTTACAGAATTTTATCAGAGTACAAGTAATACAGTATAGAAACAGATTATCAATTAAATCTACTAAACAAATTAATCGATCAAATGCAATAAAGAGAGAGAGATAGAAAAAGTCCTGCAACAAGAATTTTATCCTGGTTCGTTTGCTTGTCCACCGCAAACTACATCCAGGCCTCCCGGCTGATTTGGGAGATTTTTCTTCACTATAATTGAATGAATGTTAATTACATACACACTATCCAATTACAACAATTAAACACTTACAAGATAAAAAGAAACCTATTCTATGGTTTGACTCCCTTCCTACCGACTAAAGAAAACCTTTCTTTCGGCGTAGCCCCAGCCAAGAACCTTGTTCTTTACTTATCCCTAAGTCTAACACTCAGTGAAGACACACTCAATCTCTTGGTGATATGACACCTTGAGATTCCCACAATTACAACACTTTTTCAAACAAAGCAATACAGAGTAAACTTAAGCTATAACAAGACTTATATCTAACAAGATAAGGCTTTACTCTAATCACCTAATACAAGCTCATGCAGTATGAAAAATGTATTAGTGAAAAACAGAATGCATAATATGTAAACATCTAATCAAGAATCATGTAAAAATGCAAGAACATGTGACAAGAAAAGATGAGAAATGTATCATGAAAAGCACTCAATCCTAAAGCATAGAATTCTCTCTTTTCTAAGCTCACAAATGCATTTACAACTAGATGCAACAATTAACACGAAAAAAATGCTCTAACTCTCTAAAAATTTTAACATGCAACTTATGAGATCAATTCTGAAAATGCAGTTTATAAAGAATTGAAATAAAAGCCCAGTTAATCGATTAACGACAGCTTTAATCGATTAAGCTTCACAAAAATGTTAGATTAATCGATTGACATTTGTTGTAATCGATTACACTGTGCAAACAGTTAGATTAATCGATTAAGCCAAGTGGTAATCGATTAACAGCACTCTTTCATGTGTAAAAACTTCAAATATGTTATGCACTTAAATTCATACATGTTTAATACTTAGATTATGCCTAGAATGCACATGTACATGTATTTATATGATGCATGAACATATTATGAATGACATATCTCAAGATGAAAAAGATTTAAAAGATTTATGCAATTGAGATATGTATTAGGTGACTTAAGCCTTGGACTCAACCTAAACAAATCTTGTCTAAGCAAGATACCAATCGGAAGGCTTAAGCATGTTGATTTGTTGATGATCTTCAAGCTCATGTTAGCACAAGTTGTCCTCATCAAAACCAAGTCATATAAGGAGAGCTTTCCAAAGTGTTCCTCTTGACATGCACACTTTCAATCTCCCCCTTTTTGATGATGACAAACTCCACATCAAATGTAAATAGCTTGAAAATTGTGTTGGCAAGGTTGATATGATGCGCAAATATCGGAAGCTGTTATTACGATCAACCTGCACAATCAGAAAACAACAAAACAACCTTTCTCCCCCTTTTGACATTATCAAAAAGATAACTCAGGTCAAAGAAGAGGCAGAGATATGAGTAATGCATAAAACACAGTTAATGAGTTAATATTGGGATATAACAATTAACCTGTTTTACGTTAAAGAGGATTAAACAATTGCGCAAGTTTATACAATAGAGATAGCCAAACAAGTAAAGTAAACGGCATACGAGATGAACCATATCAAGGCAGAAAATCTCATACGATCAAGAACCATACACATAAACATAGTAGGCTATTCGACATAATTATAAAATAGCATAAAGAGTAACAATGTTTAGCAGCCAGATAAACCAGAAAACGTCAATTAACAACATAAAAGAGGCACGCAACAGAAATACTAGAATCTCAAAGCAGAAAAGAGAAAGTGTGAAACCGATGCCTTTATAAAACTGGTTTTAATCGATTAACGGGCAGGGTTAATCGATTAATCAGTGTGAAATTTCGAATTTTTTGAAAGAACTGATGCCCAGGTAATCGATTAAGTGAAAATGTAATCGATTACTTATAGTAGTATTTCGAATTTTCAAGCAACTGATGCCCAGGTAATCGATTAATTGAATATTTAATCGATTACGCATAGTAAAAAAAAAATTTCAGGCAGTAAAATGGTTTCAACTTCTTAAGGCTTTGGCATGCAATGTGACAGATTTATTTAAACATTCAGAATCACAAAAAAAATAATAATCAAGAGATATACTTTTGCAATAAAACAAATATCGAAAAGCTAAAGAAACAAAGACATGGAGAAACTAGACGATGATGTAAACACCTAAACAATTTTAATCAAGATATTGTTCATCAAGAATTCCAAGTTCTCTCCTTAGAACAAAGAAAGTATCCCTGGGAAGGGGCTTGGTGAAAATATCAGCTAATTGTTTAGAAGTTTCAACAAATTCAAGAACGCAATCACCTTTTTGTACATGATCACGCAGAAAATGATGTCTAATTTCTATATGCTTAGTTCTAGAATGCAAGACGGGATTCTTGGAAAGGTTTATGGCACTTGTGTTATCGCATTTAATAGGGATCTTTTCAATATTAAGACCATAGTCCTTGAGTTGCTGCTTCATCCAGAGGATTTGAGCGCAACACACACCAGCGGCAATGTATTCCGCTTCGGCGGTGGACAAAGCAACACAAGCTTGCTTTTTGCTGTTCCATGCTACTAATGAACTCCCAAACAAGTGACAAGTACCACTAGTGCTTTTCCGATCCAATTTACATCCGGCGAAATCGGAATCGGAATAACCTACCAAGGATAATGAGGCATCCCGAGGATACCATAATCCCATGTTAGTTGTTCCTTTTAAGTATCTCATGATTCTTTTAACGGTTGTAAGATGTGATTCTTTAGGAGATGATTGAAATCTAGCACACATGCATACGCTAAACATGATATCAGGCCTACTTGCAGTTAAGTAAAGTAAAGACCCAATAATTCCTCGATACTTTGTTACCTCTATAGTTTTTCCTTTTTCGTCCTTATCTAGGTAGCAAGCAGATGCCATAGGAGTGGAAGCTTCCTTACAATTGTTCATCTCAAATTTCTTGAGCAGCTCTTTGCAATATTTTGTCTGATGGATGAAAATTCCACTTTCTAGTTGCTTTATCTGAAGTCCTAGAAAGAACGTAAGTTCTCCCATCATAGACATTTCGAACTCCCCCTGCATCATCTCAGAAAAATCCTTACACAAAATATCATTAGTAGATCCAAAAATTATGTCATCTACATAGATTTGCACAAGTAATACAGAGTTTTCTGATTTACGAATAAAAAGCGTTGTGTCAACCAAGCCTCTTTCGAACCCTTTTTCTAAAAGAAAGGTACTAAGTCTATCATACCAAGCTCTAGGAGCTTGTTTGAGACCATAGAGTGCCTTTTTAAGTTATAAACATGGTTCGGATATTTAAAATTTTCAAAACCAGGCGGTTGGTTAACATAAACTTCTTCTTGAATATAGCCATTCAAGAAGGCGCTTTTTACGTCCATCTGAAATAATTTGAAGTTCATAATCGATGCAAAGGAAAGTAGCATCCTGATGGCCTCTAATCTGGCTACAGGGGCATAGGTTTCGTCATAATCGATACCTTCCTCCTGGTCGTAGCCTTGGGCCACCAAGCGTGCTTTATTTCGAATGATCAAGCCTGATTCATCAAGCTTGTTTCTGAAGACCCATCGAGTACCAATCACAGGATGATCTTTAGGTTTAGGGACCAAGTCCCAAACATTATTGCGTTCGAACTGGTTTAGCTCTTCTTGCATAGCTATACCCCAGTGCACATCCTCAATGGCTTCATCAATGGTCTTAGGCTCAATTTGAGATACAAAAGCTACAAAGTTACAGAAGTTTCGTAAGGAACTACGGGTTACCACTCCCGTAGATATGTCACCTATTACTTTGTCGATCGGGTGAGCTTTCTTGGTTTTCCACACAACTAGCATATCTGAATGCTCCTGAGATTTGTTTTGACATTCTTCATCGGTTGCTTCTACATTATCCATGTTTTTTGAGTATGCTTCTTCCAAAGCACCTGCAACATCATCAGATACAACCTTTCTCTTCTCTTTTGGAGAAGATTCATCAAACTGTACATGGATAGACTCTTCAACTTGCATAGAATACTTATTAAAAATTCTGAACGCTTTGCTATGAATCGAGTATCCCAAAAATATTCCCTCATCGGCTTTTGAATCAAATTTTCCTAAAGCCCGCTTTCCATTATTTAATATAAAACATTTGCAACCGAAAGCGTGAAGATGGGATATGTTTGGTTTACGGCCTTTTAATAGTTCATAAGGAGTTTTATTCAAATTAGGCCTTAACAATACTCGATTTATAACATAACATGCAGTATGAACTGCATCTGCCCATAAATATTTGGGGGTATTACTTTCATTAAGCATGGTTCTCGCTAATTCTTCTAGCACACGATTTTTCCTTTCAACAACTCCATTTTGTTGTGGAGTGCGAGGAGCAGAGAACTGATGCATAATGCCATGCTTATCACAGAATTTGTCGAACTGAAAGTTCTCAAATTCTCCCCCGTGATCACTTCGTATATATACTATTTTCAGGTTAAGTTGGTTTTGGATTTGCTTGGCAAGATTTTTAAAAGAGTTGAAAGCGTCGCTTTTAGCAGATAAAAATAATGTCCATGTAAAACGAGAGAAATCATCAACAATAACTAGAGCATAGTAGCTACCACCAAAACTCATGATTTGTGATGGTCCAAACAAGTCCATATGGAGTAACTCCAAAGGTCTTGAAGTGGATATCACATTTTTCTTTTTAAAAGAGTTTTTGGTTTGTTTACACTTTTGACAAGTGTCACAAATCTCTTTAGTTTTGAAATTTAGTTTTGGTAGCCCCTCAACTAGTTGGTTTGATGACAATTTATCTAGATGTTTTATATGGATGTGTGCAACGCGTCTGTGCCAGAGCCAAATGTCATCTTCTTTAGAAATGAAACATTTTGAAAATAATGTGGTGACATCATCCAAGTTAACCATGTAAATATTATTTATACGATGACCAACAAATTTAACATTATTAGATAAAATGTCACGAATGATGCAACAGTCAGAATCAAAAGATACTCGATTACCTTTGTCACAGAGTTGACTTATACTTAGAAGATTATGTTCTAGTCCTTCAACATACAGAACATTTTCAATTTGAGTATGAGATGAGTTACCAACTGTTCCGGTACCAAGTATCTTTCCCTTATTGTTGTCTCCGTACGTGACGTATCCTTTTCCTTTAAGTGATAGATCCAGGAAATTTGATCTGTCACCTGTCATATGTCTCGAACATCCACTGTCTAAATACCATTTTTGTCCTTGTGTTCGAAGACATACCTGCAAAATAGATCACCTGCTTTTCTCAGGTACCCAAATTATGTTGGGTCCTTTTTTGTTAGTGATTAGGGAATTATCTCCCTTCTTTATCCATACTAAGCCCCGCTAGGTATACCATATTTTCTAATGTAACAAGAGTAAGAAGTATGACCATATGTATTACAATAAAAACAAGTAGGAGAGCGCCTACGATTTTTATCCTTAGTATTAACTACAGGTTTTCTATATGGTCTCTTGTTTTTAGCAGAGCGAGTATAACCTAGACCAGTACGATCACCAACGTTTCTTGTTTGACTGAGCAGAGTGTCTAATTGCTGTTTACTGTTTGTGAGACGTTCGAGTTTTTCTTTTAGTTTAAGATTGTCTTCTTGCAAAATCTCGCAAGTCTCACATACAGGCTTTTGACATAAATTATCAGCAGAGCAGTCACATGTGTTACAAGAATAGATGAGATCTAAAGTTTCATTTTCTAATTTTAATTCATCTAATTCTTTTTGTAATTGCCTTAGTTTCTTTTCATTTCTAAGGATTTCCCTTTTCCTATCAACATTTATTCTAGCCAATTTCTTTAATTCCTCATGTAACTCAACATAAGCATTATATAAAACTTCATAAGAGGGTAAGTCATCCGAAGTGGATGAGGTGTCGGAATATACCTCATCATTATCCTCGTGTGAGTCTGAGTTGCCATTGTTGTCAGATCTGACCATCAGACACAGCTTCGCTGACTCCTCCTCACTAGAAGTGCTTGATGTTGTTTCCTCCTCAGGTACATCCCATTCAATGTAAGCTTTCTTGGATTTGAATTCCCTGGGAGTGCTCTTCTCTGAATCAACCTTTTTCAGATAGGTAGGACATTGAAATCTCATATGTCCGGCTTTTCCACACTCATGGCAAGTGAAGCGATCTTTGTTGTTCTTGCCTTTGTTGGTTGACTCTTTCGCTTCTTTCTTCTGAAACTTCTTGAATCCTCCTTTTCTTTTTATGAATTTGCTAAATTTGCGAACAAGGAGATTCATAGTTTCATCATCTAGATCGGAGTCAGATTCATCATCATATTTATCTTCTTTTGATTTGGAGGTCGTGGCCTTCAATGTGATGTTTTTCTTTTTCCGATCTGAATCTTCGTGCATAGTCAAGCGCCCCAATTCCATTTCGTGCTCTTGAAGTTTTCCAAATAAAGTAGCTAGAGGCATAGAATCCAAATCTTTGGATTCAACAATTGCAGTTACTTTTGGTTGCCATTTCCTGTCAAGACAACGCAAAACTTTATTAGTTAGTTCACCTCTGGCAAAAGATTTATCTAGAGCAACTAAATGATTAACAATATGAGTAAATCGCTTTTGCATATCACAGATTGATTCACTAGGTAACATGCGAAATAACTCATACTCATGGGTAAGCGCATTTAATCTAGCGCGCTTGACTTCGCTAGTGCCTTCATGAGTCACTTGTAAAGTGTCCCACATTTCTTTTGCATTTTGGCACTGCGATACTCTAAAGAACTCATCATAGGATAGGGCCGATGTGATGATATTTTTGGCGCGTAGATTATGCTGCACCTTTTTGCGCTCATCATCGGTCCATAGACTTTTAGGCTTGTCTTTAGGTTCATTGTCCACAAGATGCTGTGGAACGAAAGGGCCGTTGACTACGGATTCCCAAATATCCGAGTCTATGGCTTCAATAAAAATTTGCATGTGGACTTTCCAGTAGGCATACCCTTCACCACTGAATATAGGTGGTCGATTAATGGATGAACCATCACCACCAAATGGGTTTGACGAACCCATTCGTTTTTCCCTAAGGATCACGAATACGCGGTTGAGCTAGCACTTCGCACTAGCTCTGATACCACTTGTTAGGTATCAGTGGTTACAATACACCTAGAAGGGGGGGGGGTTGAATAGGTGTAGCGGTTAGAATGTCCGCTTTTCGAAAACAACACTTAATGCTGAAAAACACCTTGATTAATCGATTAACAAAACAGGGTAATCGATTAACACTTTCAACACAGTCCACTTAATCGATTAACAGACTGAAGTAATCGATTAACACACCACACTTAATCGATTAAACCGTGACAGTAAGCAAATGCAAGTACAGTTTCTTGCTCGACAATTAATTGATAATGAAACAATTATACCAGGCTTACAGAATTTTATCAGAGTACAAGTAATACAGTATAGAAACAGATTATCAATTAAATCTACTAAACAAATTAATCGATCAAATGCAATAAAGAGAGAGAGATAGAAAAAGTCCTGCAACAAGAATTTTATCCTGGTTCGTTTGCTTGTCCACCGCAAACTACATCCAGGCCTCCCGGCTGATTTGGGAGATTTTTCTTCACTATAATTGAATGAATGTTAATTACATACACACTATCCAATTACAACAATTAAACACTTACAAGATAAAAAGAAACTTATTCTATGGTTTGACTCCCTTCCTACCGACAAAGAAAACCTTTCTTTCGGCGTAGCCCCAGCCAAGAACCTTGTTCTTTACTTATCCCTAAGTCTAACACTCAGTGAAGACACACTCAATCTCTTGGTGATATGACACCTTGAGATTCCCACAATTACAACACTTTTTCAAACAAAGCAATACAGAGTAAACTTAAGCTATAACAAGACTTATATCTAACAAGATAAGGCTTTACTCTAATCACCTAATACAAGCTCATGCAGTATGAAAAATGTATTAGTGAAAAACAGAATGCATAATATGTAAACATCTAATCAAGAATCATGTAAAAATGCAAGAACATGTGACAAGAAAAGATGAGAAATGTATCATGAAAAGCACTCAATCCTAAAGCATAGAATTCTCTCTTTTCTAAGCTCACAAATGCATTTACAACTAGATGCAACAATTAACACGAAAAAAATGCTCTAACTCTCTAAAAATTTTAACATGCAACTTATGAGATCAATTCTGAAAATGCAGTTTATAAAGAATTGAAATAAAAGCCCAGTTAATCGATTAACGACAGCTTTAATCGATTAAGCTTCACAAAAATGTTAGATTAATCGATTGACATTTGTTGTAATCGATTACACTGTGGAAACAGTTAGATTAATCGATTAAGCCAAGTGGTAATTGATTAACAGCACTCTTTCATGTGTAAAAACTTCAAATATGTTATGCACTTAAATTCATACATGTTTAATACTTAGATTATGCCTAGAATGCACATGTACATGTATTTATATGATGCATGAACATATTATGAATGACATCTCAAGATGAAAAAGATTTAAAAGATTTATGCAATTGAGATATGTATTAGGTGACTTAAGCCTTGGACTCAACCTAAACTAATCTAGTCTAAGCAAGATACCAATCGGAAGGCTTAAGCATGTTGATTTGTTGATGATCTTCAAGCTCATGTTAGCACAAGTTGTCCTCATCAAAACCAAGTCATATAAGGAGAGCTTTCCAAAGTGTTCCTCTTGACATGCACACTTTCAGGCATGTGAGCTACTCTTGTTGATGTTCTGGTAGGCAAAGGGGAATTATGTAAAGGTATGATATTATCAATAGGCAAAGTGGATGATGATTCAATAGGTTCAATATTAGCCACAGGAGATATAAGAAATGAATCATCAGGTAATAATGAAAATGACTGCAGAGATGGGAGAGTGTTTGATGAAGGAGTTTTTGTAATTGAAATAAAAGGATAGACATGCTCTCAACAACACCATTTTGAATATGTTGGTTTTTCCAAAGGATAGGTGGCAAAGAGGCTTGAAAATATAAAGATCTTACAACATTTAGAATATGTTGGTTTTTCCTCTCAACAATACCATTTTGTTGAGGGGTTTCAATGCAAGTCCTTCGATGTAAAATTCCTTTAGAAAGATAAAAATCATGCATAAGGAACTCACTTCCATTATCACTTCTTATACACTTGAGTTTGGTATTAAATTGTGTTTCTATGTAAGCAATGAATTGAGTTAAATGTTGTCTAGTTTCAGATTTTGCTTTCATGAGAACCACCCAAGTAAACCTAGAAAAATCATCAACAAGTGTAAGGAAAAATCTATGGCCATGTATGGAGGGAACTGAATAAGGACCCCATATGTCAACAAGCAACAAGTCAAAAATTTTATTTGAATGTGAATCACTTTGACAATAAGGAAGTTTCTTTTGTCTAGAGAGATGAAAAATATCACAAGGAGATATACTAGAAAATGGAATAAAAGGAAATTGTTGAGTGACTACTTTAAACCTAGAAGTTGATATATGACCCAATCTTAAATGCCAAAGAATGGACTGATTTGATGTAGTCATAGCTGCACTTGAACTTGATTTTGCACCTTGTATCACATACAACCCATTGCAAAGTTCAGCTGTACCAATCATTCTCTTGGTATATGTTTGCACAATGGAACATGTTTTGTTATTGACAATAAGATGACACTATTGAGAACTAAGTAATTTAGTGACTAAAATCAAATTAACAGTAAAGGTAGGTACAAAGAGAACATGACTAAGTGTCAAAGTACAACTTAATGAGACACTTCCTGCCATAGTTGCAGTAACTAGGGTACCATTAGGCAAAGCTATGGAAATGGGATCAATTTTGTGATACGAGATATAATTATCAAGATGAAATGTAATATGGTCGGTGGCACCTGTATCAAGAATCCATAGTGATTGCAGCTTACCTCCCATGTCATGTTGTGAGGAGTTAACTTGAGAAATTGCAGCATTAACATTATGAGAATATGACATTGATCACTCTGATACCATCTAAGAAACCAGAGAAGAAAATAATGGATAGAAATTGTATTTGGTTTTCTTCATTATCATAAGTGAGTCAAGCTCTAATAAAATGTTACAGAGAATCATCCCTATTAAAACAGAATCATAACTATCAATTAGCTATTAAGGCAGAATCATAATTAAGGCATAATCATAACTATCAATAAATTAGCTATTAAAACAGAATCATAGCTATCATTAAAGACGCTCCACATATTTTAGCTAATTTCCAACTCATACATTAACTATTTTGATACAAATCCTGATGTGCTCTTCATGTTGCCCATTTAATCTTTCCAACCACTATTAGCGTAGCCATGCAATATAGAATTGGGGTTGGTCGTATACCATATATCAAACTCGTTTGTATCTTGCAAGTATCTTAGAATTCTTTTTCCAACTACGAAATGGATTTCGCTCGAACTCTACCTCAATCATGATAGAATTCTTATAATGTACATGATGTATGGTTGTGATGTAGTGAGGTACAAAATAGTCTCAATCAAAGTCCTATATAGAGATGCATCTACCTTCGGATGTATATCGTCCCTTTGTAGCTTCTCAATGGTCACAAGAGGAGTAGCAACTAGTTTGCATTTTCGTATCTTCAGCATCATGAATAGTTCTTCTAGGAGATAAATATGTCTTCCTTTATTTGGCTTACCTTAATTCTGAGGAAGTAGTGCATTAAGCCAAGGTCTACCATCTCGAATGTCTTCATCATGTCTTTTTTTAACTTTGTTATCATCTTCATATTGTTTCTAGTGTATATAACATCATCTATGTACAAGAAAAATAAGAGTATCGCAGTGACCTTGATCATAATGTATTGTGTAGCCTCACTTTTACTCCTCTTGAATCCTTTATCGATGAAGTGTTGATCAATTCTATTATACCATGCTCGAGGAGCTTTCTTTAAGCCTAAATGTAAATAACCAAATTCTACCCTTGAAATTTTTTCCTTATTTAATCCATTTATTCCTACACTCTTCACTATACCTTAACTACTCGGTATTCATTACTTAAAACTCGGTTATCATACCATACTACAACACTTCTTTATATGACAGAAAAACATAATTCATATATTTCTTTTCCCGGTAATTACCGCATACGACTAGCTATGGGTTTCCAAAATACCCATAGCTATGAATATCCAATATTACAAAAAAAATGTAGAAAGTCATTTAGTTAAAATTACAATCATCCAAGTAGCAATTTACATCACAAAAAGAAAATAAGGAATCCAAGTTCTAAGCTCATAAGGCCTCGAACCAAGCATCCTCAACTATCTTGTTTACCTACAATGGGATTATCAACGGCAAATACACACAACATACAAAGGAGTAAGTCATCAAGACAATAAATACCATTATAAGATAACCCACATTTTAAAGGGGTTAGTAAACCGTTTTAAAAATTCATTTTTGCTACATCACTTCAGCCAAAGTTTCGTTACATAACTTGAGCCAAAGTATCGCAGCATAACTTGAGCCAAAGTATCGCTACATAACTTGAGCCAAAGTATCGCTACATAACTTGAGCCAAAGTATCACTACATAATTTGAGCCAGAGTACCGCTACATAAATTGAGATAGAGTATCGCTACATAGCTTGAGCCAGAGTATCGCTACATAACTTGAGCCAAAGTATCGCTACATAACTTGAGCCAAAGTATCGCTACATAACTTGAGTCAAAGTATCGCTACATAACTTGAGCCAAAGTCGCTAACCAATCATGGTCGGCTAAAAACGTATTTTCTTTTCATTGATACACTATCGATTCATAAACAGTAAATTCACGCATTCTTTATTACAAACATACCCATATATGTTTACAATAACTAAGCGATTCATAACTTTATCATTATCCAAAACCAGAAAAATCCACACATTTTTCCTTTCAATATGCTACTTAAAGACTTCTCCTTACCTTGGTGAGTGTTGGGTTTGGTTCTTGGCAACTTCGCAAGGTCCACCGACACCGCCTCCAACTTTAGGATCTTTCCTCATTCCCACCATATAACACAATATTAGTCATTTATTCTAAATATCACATAAACAACTCATATTGCATTATTTAACCATACAAGATATTTAACATATTTTCAATGTTCCTAAACTATTTTCATAATAAGTTTACAAACATCTAAAACATACATATTCATCTCATATTTCAACCTTAGAGTGCATACTCATCTTCTACCTCTAGTATTTTACCCATTTTCCTGTTTAACCACATTTTCACTTTTAGGGTTTTGGGGTTTTCATGAATCAACCCACAAACTCTTTCCATTCTTGCAATACCAACTCTAAATCAAGAGTTTACAAGAGAAAAACAACATAAAATGAACCATAACTCAAAAGGGCGAGTTTCCATGGTTTCTCATATTTCGAGAAGAGATCCAACATACCCAAAACAAGTTTCAAAGGGAAGAAGAGAGTTAGAATCAAGAGTTTTACCTCTTCTCAAGCTTCTATATGAGTATCAAAGCTCATTGCCCTTGTGAAAGATCTCTTCTCTCACCTCTCTTCAATTCCTAACCCTAAAATGTGTTTGGGGTTTCTCATTTAATGCCAACTCGTCGGGTTCTCGCTAAAGCGAGCCCATTCTCGCTCAAGCGAGAAAATCCCGTCTATTTTAAAGACTCAAATCTGACCCTCTCGCTCAAGCGAAGGATTCTCGCTCAAGCGAGAATCTCACAGCCTCGACAGGTTCGAAAATGCCACTTCTTGCCCAGGCGAGACAACTCTTTCTCAGGCGAGACCACTCTCGCTCAAGCGAGAATCCTTCAGTATAGTCCAGTATTTCACCCTCCCAGGTGAGCCTCTCTCGCCCAGGCGACAATTCTCTCGCTCAAGCGAGACTCCCAGGACTGATACTATAATTTTAAAGACTTAAATTAAGGGTGTCACACTAAAAGCCTCTCCTAAAAAACCCACCACAAAAAAACCAAAAGGAGAACAAAGACTACTATCCAACCGAAAAGAAAATAATAAACACTAACAATAAATCCAAGCATAAAACTAGGTTAGGAAATCATTTAAACCAAGATATAATAAAGGGTTTATGTCGACCTTTAATCCAAATCCAAGATTTGAGCTTTATCTCGTCCATTAGGTCCTCCATGTGCACTTCCTTGTTCATTAAAGACTACGACATTTCTATTTTTCCATAGGGACCAAATTTTGTTATCCAAATAACAGAGTAAACTTCTTTCAGTAACCTATCTTTAACCCAAAGAAAATGTTGCACTATATGACCGTACCGCTTGGAGGTAGAACCACATCTAGACCCCAGCTGCCGATAAATAAGATGCTAAATGTAATAAGAAAAAAGACAAAAGAAAAATAGATGATCTTCGGTTTCTGATTGATCTTTACATCAGACATACATTAGTTCATTAAGGTTGACATTATTAACTTCCCTTTTGGCTAAGTTTAACTTACAAGAGATTATGTCTAGAATAATTCTGAAGGCAAGCACCCGAGTCTACAAAGACGCCATTAATGCTAATGAGCTTGGTATAAATGTTATATTTTTATCAAGTTTATTACTGGTTTTGCTATGTAAAAGTGAATATGTAAGACAAAATAAGATAAAGACTTTATTAACGAGATTCGGTCTTTTTGTATTTATGCATCGACAGTGTTGAAAAGTTATTACTATGTATTAGAGAATATGGTTGTGTTTTGTGATAATTGTATCATTATGTTTACATAATATAAAAATATATAGCTATTTATCATAACTTCTTTATATCAGTCCAAACACATGACTCGTATTACTGTTTTCTCGAAGAAGAAAAACAACCCGGTCCACGGAAATATAAGTCATTTGCACAATAGTTTTCATTTCTCTTTCTTGCACTTAGTAAATGAGCATATATATTTTTTTGGTAAATGACACATTTAAAAATAGATGGTGGAATATTTGTATGAGAACAAACGGAAGGGCATTTGATATATCATGTTTGAACAACGATGCTTTCAAATTTGTTTTTGCTTTTAAGAATAAAGTGTCATTTTATTTATAAAAAATGTGATCATATAATATAAACTTTGTGGGGGCTCATGTCTCTCCTACATCATTTAGAAGATGAAAAACATGTGATAATGTCCCACATAGATAAATGTGCTATAAATAATCAAAATACAAATGTTTTTGCTTAAATGAATAATGATATATTCTTCTTAAAAATCCACTTATAAATCAGCAAACATCTGTTACGAAAAAATGATGGGGATGTGGAGAACTCAGCTAAGAAGGAATTTGTAAGGTTCTATAATTCAATAATAGAAGCTTACAAATAAGATGACTCGGTGGAGAACAGGAGGAATGAGGCTAAACCATGAGCCTATAACTTAATGGATTTGCATATAAATGCAATCGCAACCCCTAAACGAATATTACAGTTGCAATAGTGATTGTAGAGCCTAATTTAAATGTTGAGTCTATATATATTTATATATATAGAGAGAGAGAGAGAGAAATAGATAGATAGATAGAGAGATCAAGAAAGTGACATGTCTAGCACTTAAAAGTATTCCATTGTTTGTGTACAATCAAATAAAAACCTTGATAATTGTCATAGCTTGAGGTTAATATTCGAAACTAGCTAAATCTTCCTATTTAAACTTTTAGGTACATAGCTAAACCTTCCTATTTCTAAATATAACTTATTTCTTGCATGGGAAACTCCCTTGGCCATAGCTTTACAAAACAACTTCAACAAAGTCCAATTAAATCCTAACTACTCTACCCTATATAATCACTTCCATGTATTTCTACTTCTCAAATCTACGATACCAAACATTCTCTTTCTTATCTCAGTTTTCTCTCCAATTTGAATTCATTCAAGAACAATATCATACATCATGGCTTCTCATCTTACCCATTCTAACCAGTATGTTTTGGCTATTGTAATTGCCATCATAGTTTTCACTCCTAAACTTACTTCTGCCAAGAAATCTAAGATAATTGGCTTGAAAATGAATGTAATTGATAAATGTTGGAGATCAGATCCTGAATGGAGAAAGCATCGTCCACAACTTGCTACATGCTCTATGGGTTATGCTGGCAAGATGACAAATAACATTGGTGAAGACCTCGTCCATTATAAAGTTACTGATCCTAGTGATGACCCTATAAACCCTAAACAAGGCACCTTAAGGTATGGTGCTTCTGTGATCCAAGGGAAAGTATGGATTACATTCCAAAGAGACATGGTTATTAGGTTAATGAGACCACTTCTCATTAGTAGTTTCACTACCATTGATGGTCGAGGAGTTAATGTCCATATTGCTCATAATGCATGCTTGATGATCTATAAGGTAATAATCTACAATTCTTACTATATAAGTTCAATCAATTTATCCTTCAAGGTGTTTAATATCCGATATATTAATCTTTACCTCTTAATTATTCTAACTCTCAGCATTGTATTTAATGTTCGCAGGATACAACACTAAATCTTCTTTTTATGAGGGCCAAAATGGTCATATTTTATAAGGACTACATTTTTTTTAAAGTTTTATTATATTCTTTATACACATTGCATTTTAAAAAAATGAAAGGAGCCTTAAATAATATCTTTGTTTTGATATACAATTTGTATAACTCTCCCTTCTAGCTATAACTAAACTAGCACATTATAAATATTGTTTACTTCATGCATTAATTACAACTTTCCAAATTACAAATAATTATTGATTGATTACTATCTTTAGGCTACCAACATAATCATTCATGGCCTACGAATTCATCATTGCAAACCTCAAGCACCCGGGATGGTGATGGGTTCTAATGGAAAGGTTATGCCTTTAGGTCAAGTAGATGGAGATGCAATAAGATTGGTTACTGCTTCAAAAATTTGGATTGATCATAATACACTTTACAATTGCCAAGATGGTCTTCTTGATGTCACACGAGGTTCCACTAATGTGACTGTCTCTAACAATTGGTTCAGATTTCAAAACAAAGTTATGCTTTTGGGTCATGATGATGGATATATTAGAGATCATAAAATGAAGGTTACAGTGGTGTACAACCATTTTGGACCTAATTGTAACTAACGCATGCCCAGGTAATTAATTGTTTAACTAAAAAGATTAATATATACACATATGTAACTGCATTAGATGATATTAATTTATACTGATTAAGTAAAAAACATTACAGGATCCGCCATGGATATGCACATGTAGTAAATAATATGTACTTGGGATGGTTGCAATATGCCATCGGTGGAAGCATGGAACCTAGTCTCAAAAGTGAAGCTAACCTCTTCATAGCACCAACTTCAGGGAGTAAGGAGGTAATCAATTTTAGTAATTTCATTTTAAATAGTTATTCATCCATTGTATTTTAAATTGCAATTATGACATAATATTAAGGTTTTGTGAGTTTACGTAATGGGCTGTGCTTTCCCACAATTTTTGGCAATTATAATAAACACAACATAACCTTAATCGCAATTTAAAAAGAATGATGGTTAGTGAATAGATCTCATCAACTAATAAAAGACCAATAATGGTTTAAGCATTGTTTTGCTAATTATATAATGTGTGTAGGTTACATGGAGAAAAGTGGGTAACACAAATGGGAATAAATGGCAATTTCATTCGGTGAAAGACATTTTTGAAAATGGAGCATCCTTCAAGGCAACAAAAGGTGGATATGTTCCAAAGCCAAATTATAACCGGGACCAAGCTTTTAAAGTTGCTGATGCCAAATCTGTGAGATCATTGACAAGTTCATCAGGTGCATTACGATGCAGTAAAACCTCTATATGTTGAAGTTCAAATAGAACAATGATCTATTGAATTTAACTAGTGATATTAAAACTCGATTATTTTTATTGATATCAAATTTAAATATAATAAATGTTGGGGACGTATACTCCAAATCTACTGGATTCTCCACTGAACTCTATATTTGGATTTACATGCCTTATTATAAATTGAGAAATAATTCACCAGAATGATTATATAATTCATACTTAAATATCACATTGAGAAATTCAATCAATAGGGAAGTCTAATTATAGCAAGTCTACTAGAATTGCACTTACGATACAAAAAGTGTCTACCACAGGGTTTTCAATTCCTGACTAATCCAAGAATAAAATTTAAAATTGGTCCAAAATAAACCATAATCACAAAATAAACGAATGTGGTAAATTTTGTGATGTTCATTTCATATGACTAAAAATATGTGTTTGCTAAGTAATATATTCCTACATATAGGTAAAATATTATACAATAACAATGATATTTCTTTTGATAAATATAATTAAATTGCTGCTATTAGTGCTTGGGATGTGTAACACCCTAAATTTAATTCTTTAAAATTATAGTATCAGTCCTGGGATTCTCGCTTGAGCGAGGGATTCTCGCCTGGGCGAGAAAGGCTCACTTGGGAGGGTGAAATCCTGGGCTATACTAGAGGATTCTAGCCTGAGCGAGGGTTTGCTCGGACCTGTCGAGGTTGTAAGATCATCGCTTGAGCGAGCGATGCCTCGCTTGGGCAAGAGTTTCCCTCGCCTGGGCGAGAGGGTCAGATCTGAGTTTTTAAAATAGACGGGATTTTCTCGCTTGAGCGAGAATGGGCTCGCTTAAGCGAGAACCCGACGAGTGCATTAAATGAGAGAAACCCCAAATACATTTTTAGGTTAAGATTTGAAGAGAGGTGAGAGAAGAGAGCATTTCCAAGATCTGGTCTTAGATCTGGTCATATAAAACCAACCAAGACAATATTTTCACTTTCTCTTAGATCTGGTCTTTCCATATGAGAGACCCGTATAAGTGAGAGTGATGGTTAAAAGAATCTTTTCATAATGGAAGCATCATTATAGATAAGTTATCAGACTTTATCCTTCTTTTACACTAATTTTTCAACCCCATTGTTAAAATTGGAATTTCTCTAAGAAAAAGATAGAAGAATGAATGGAATATAGAAATGAATTCCAAGATCAAGTGATCTTGAATGAAATCTTATTCAATCAGAATCAATCTTCCAGAGGAAGTTACAAGTTCATAAGTGTTGTGTTACAGATTGCTCCAATCTGTTTCTCTCCCTTATTTCCTAACTTCTCAAAAACTAACTTCCTATCTCAAGTAATTTCTATTTATAGAATATACATTTGCAGCTCTAACTAACCAAAACAGAAAAATAACTACTTTTCTCTTTAAGAAACTACTTTATTCCTTCTTACATACACGTGCTTAATGGGAAGTCTCTCCCTCTTCCTATCACCTATCCCCACGTCAAACTTTAAAAGTATCCTTTTGTTCAAAATCAAAGACTGTGTTATTTTCAATTTAGGGCAGTTTTAGATCACATGGAAGTTATCATTCAATCACATTAATCATATCAATCAACAACAATCATCAAAGGTCCATTCATTCGAGTTCACAAAAGTTGATGGATTTTATGCCATCCCAATCGAAATAAGAAATCATGAGTAGTACAATAGAACATTTGTGCATGGGTCTTAACCCTTATTCCATTGCTTTCAAATGATCATATATTACTCATCTCATACATAATGTACATACATATATATAAATATACACATTCATACATACTTTGAAGCATATCTATATAAGTCAACATATTCACATTAATAATATTACAATTGACATGAGTTTCATGCATCACATAGAATATTTTTAGCCAATCGTACATGCATCTCCCCTAACCTTAACATCACAGACAAGAAACCAAGACTTTTTGGGACAATCAAATCAATATAGCCTTATAAGCATTTTTGGACTTAGATGCTAAAATATTATGAAGTTGTTAGAATTATATGTCAAAGTATTCTATAAAAAAAATCAGAATAGACACTAAAATGTTATGATATTGTTAGACTTAGATGTGAGAGCGTTCTTTCAAAAAACATTTTCACATTTAGATGATGAAATGTTATGATGTTGTTGGATTTAGACGCTAGAGAATTCTTTAAAGAAAACTATTTTGGACTCGTATGCTGAAATGTTATGATGTTGCAGGAAATAGAAGTGAGAGCATTCATTCAGGAAAAAATATCGGACTCGAATGCTGAAATATTATTATGTTGTTTGACTTACACATAGAGCATTATTTCAAAACAGATTTTCGAACATAGACGCCAAAATTTTATAATGTTGCAAGAATTAGACGCAATAACATTCTTTATAAAACATTTTTGAACTGAGATGTCAAAATGTTATGACATTGCTAAACTTAGATGTCAGAGCATTCTTTCAAAATATATTATTTGATTTCAACACCAGAATATCTTATCAGCATGCTCAGACTCATACGTTGAAACATTGATGAGATCATTGTTTTCCCAATTTCCGATGTATCAGACCTATGTTATTGGTTTTATTTATTTTCCTGAATTCTGGAAGTACCTCGACGTGCATCTTCGATATTTTTGTTTCCCTTGATTCTAGTAGTTTTCTAACCTACATGTTTTGTCAGTGGTAAGGTTACACCTAAAATAATGTTTGTTGCAGGGTAGAGCGTCATGTAAAACAAACCACAAAAATATTTTCACTCTCTCTGAGATCTTGGCTTTCCAGATGAAAGACCAGTATAAGTGAGAGTAATGGTTAAAAGAACCTTCTGATAATGGAAGTGTCATTATAAGCAATTTATTATATTTATCATTCTTTTACATTAATTTTTTGAACGTCACAAGTATCCTTTTGTTCAAAACTGAAAACTATGTTTTTTTTTAATTTGGGCCATTTTTTTATCACATGGAAGTTATCATTCAATTATACCAATCTATAACAATCATCAAAGGTCGCTTCAGTTGAGTCCACAAAATTTGATGGATTTTATGTCATCTCAAAAGAAAAAAGAAAGCATGAGTAGTAGTACGCTAGAGCATTTGTGCATGGGTCTTACCCTTATTCCACTGCTTCAAAATAAACATATATTACTCATCTTATACATACATATGTACATTCTTTGAAGCATATCAATATACAAGTCAATGCATATTCACATTAATAATATTACCATCAACATAATTTTCATGCATCACATAGAATACTCTCAAACAATCGTACATGCATCTTCCCTAATCATAACTTCACAGACGACCAACCAAGACTTTTTAGGACAATCGAAATACTATAGACTTATAAGAATTTTCGGATATTTACGCTAAAATATTATGAAGTTATTAGAATTATATGTCAGAGCATTCTATCAAGAAAAATTCAAAATTAGATGCCAAAATGTTACGACATTGTTGGACTTTGATGTTAGAGCATTCTTTCAAAAAACATTTTCGGACTTAGATGTCGAAATGATATAACATTGCTAGATTTAGATGCTAGAACATTCTTTAAAGAAAAATATTTTGGACTCGTACATCGAAATGTTATGATGTTGCTGGAAATAGAAGTGAGAGCGTTCCTTCAGGGAAAAAAACAATATCGAACTCAGACGCGGATATATTATTATGTTGTTAGACTTACACCATAGAGCATTGTTCCGAAAAACATTTTCGCACATAGGCGCTGTGACACCCTTAATTTAAGTCTTTCAAATTATAGTATCAGTCTTGTGATTCTCGCTTGAGCGAGGGATTGTCGCCTGGGCGACAGAGGCTCACCTGGGAGGGTGAAATTCTAGGCTATACTGAAGGATTCTCGCTTGAACGAGAGTTGCCTCGCTTGAGCGAGAGTGGTCTCGCCAGGACGAGAAAATTGACATATTGTAACGACCCGATTTTCTACCCTTGAAATTTTTTCCTTATTTAATCCAATTCCATGCATTTAACGATAAGTCATAATTACCAAGTGAATAAATTTATTTAAAAGATCTTTCTCTTCATCCTCACACCCGATCTATGAACCAAAAGTACATACACAATCCGATAGCAGAAAAACATAATTCATATTAGTATAACCTAGTAACTACCGCATACAATTAGCTATGGGTTTCCAAAACACCCATAGATACATATATCCCGAGTTACTAGACTCCATGATCAAAATCATGTACAAAATAGTATTCATAGTACAATTAGTTGATTCAATTACAATCAATTGAAGTTACAAAATAATGGATAAAGAGACATCAAATAAAGGTCTCTAAACTCCTACTCAAAAATCATCCTTTCTCCGTCCACCTACCTGCAATGGGATTAACATTTACCATACACAAACAACACAAAGGAATAAGTCATTAACTCAATAAAATTTCAATGTAATTTAATCCACATTTAGTAGAGTTAAACAACGATATAAGTTAAGTCCACTTAAAACCATTTTCGTCATTTGTACATTTGAAAAACCATGCTACATAACTCGAGCTAGAGTCGCTAACCCATTCCGGTCGGCTAAAACCGAGTTTTATTTTCATTGGCACTCCACCAATATATAAACCATAAATCCACCCGTCACCACTACAAACCATACCCATATATATTTGTAGTGACTAAGTGATTTACCATTTATACTTGTTTCCGAGTTTTATTTCTATTGGCACTCCCACCAATAAATAGACACTAAACGCACCCGACATCAGTACAGCATAGCGTATATGCCTGTACTACAAAGTGACTTATAGTTTATTGTGTTATCCGAGTTTATTTCCATTGCCACTTCACCAATAAATGGACAATACATGCACCCGACATCATTACAACATATCGTATATGCCTGTAACTACAAAGTGACTTACAGTTTATTGTTTTATCCGAGTTTTATTTCCATTGGAAACTCCACCAATACTTAGTCAATAAATACACCCGACATCATTACAACATAACGTATATGCTTGTAACTACAAAGTGACTTACAATTTATTGCTTTATTCCGAGTTTTATTTCCATTGGCACTCCACCAATACAAAAATGATAAATACACCCGACATCATTACAAACATATCACGTATGCTTATAACTACAAAGTGATTTACATTTCAGGATTTCATTTCGAGTCTTATTTCCATTGGTACTCCCCCAATAAGTAAACCGTAAATTCACTTCTAACCATTATCAACATACCCATATATGTTCATAATGATTAAGTGATTCACATTTTATCCATTATCCACAACAGAAAATCCACGCATTTTCCAACACAATGCATAAATTAAAGACTTATCCTTACCTCGGTGAGTGTTGGGTTTGGTTTTTGGCGACTTCGTAAGTTCCACCGGCACCACCTCCAAACTTAGGATCTTTCCTCATTTCCACCACATAACACAATGTTAGTCATTCATTCCAAATAGTAAATAAATAACTTATATTGCATTATTCAACCATACAAGCCATTTATCACATTTTCAATGGTTCTATACTCTTTTCATTATGAGTTTTCAACCATCTAAAACATACATATCATCTCATATTTTAACATTATAAAGCAACTCGTCTTCTACCTTTAGTGTTTTACCCATTTTTCCTCTCTCTAGGGTTTTGGGGTTTCCATGAGTCAACCCACAACCCTTTCCATCCTTGGAATACTAACTCAAAACCACGAGTTTACAAGGTACAAGCGACATCAAATGAACTATAACTCGAAAGAGAGAGTTTCCATGGTTTTCCACACTTTGAGAAGAGATCCATAATACCAAAAATGGGTTCTCAAGAGAAGAAGAGAGTTAGGATAGAGAGTTTTATCTCTTCTCAAGCTCTTGAACAAGAATCAAAGCTCCTAGACCTTGGGAATGCTCTCTTCTCTCACCTCTCTTCAATTCTTAACCTAAAAATGTATTTGGGGTTTCCATCATTTAATGTTCTCGTCGGGTTCTCGCTTAAGCGAGCTTCTCTCGCTCAGCGAGAAAATCCCGCCCATTTTAAAAACTCAAACTCTGACCCTCTCGCTCAAGCGAGGGATTCTCGCTAAGCGAGAATCTCACAGGTGTCAACAGCCCCAAAATGCCATTTCTTGCCGAGGCGAGACAACTCTCGCTCAGGCGAGAATTCTCCAGTATGACCCAATGATTTCAACCCTCCCAAGTGAACCTCTCTCGCCCACGCGAGAATCTCTCGCTCAAGCGAGGATCCCAGGACTGATACTATAATTTTAAAGACTTAAAATTTGGGGTGCATTAAATGAGAAACCCCTAAACACCATTTTAGGGTTAGAATTGAAGAGAGGTGAGAGAAGAGAGCTTTTCCAAGGGCAAAGGAGCTTTGATACTCATCTAGAAGCTTTAGAAGAGGTAAAATCTTGATTCTAACTCTCTTCTTCCCTTTGAAACTTGTTTTGGGTATGTTGGATCCTTCTCAAAATGTGAGAAACCATGGAAACTCATCCTTTAGAGTTATGGTTCGTTTTATGTTGTTTTTTTCTCTTGAAACTCTTAGTTTAGAGTTGGTATTTAGTGAATGGACAGGTTTTGGGGTTGATTCGTGAAAACCCCAAAAATGAAATGTGTCAAAAAGGGAAAATGGGTTAAATGGTAGAATGGAAAATATGAGTAAGGGTTCTAATGCAAAAATAGAAAGTAAATATGCATGTTTTAATATGCATGTTTTAACCCACCCCGACACCCCACCAAGGTAAGGAGAAGTTGTTAATTACATATGACGATAGAAATGTGTGGAATTTCTGAATATGTATATGATTGAGAATGACTTGCCACTACGTTGTAATGTGAATGACTTGTCCTACGTGGTATTGTGAAGGACTTGCCCTACGTGGTAATGTGAATAACTTGCCCTACTGCGTAGTGTAATGTGAATAACTTGCCTACGCGTATTGTGAATGAGCACTACATGGTATGTGAATGACAAGCCCTACGTGGTATTGTGAATGATTGCCCTACGTGGTATTGTGTATGACTTGCCCTACGTGGGTCTTGAATTGTATGTCTTGCCCTATGTAGTAATGAAAAGGTAAATTATATATGGGGAAGGTAACGATATGGTGTGGTATTTGATGAGTAAAGTGAATAAGGTATGGGTAGGGATGAATGTATAGACAAAAGATGATGAATGAGATAGTATTGAGATGGGCATTATGATATGTTGATTTTATATGTGAACACCAAGTCGTTTTATTTAACCTTTTAAATGTGGATTATCGCTTAATGATATTTATTGAATTAATGACTTACTCCTTTGTATATTTTGTATATTTGTCATAGATAATCCCATTGGCATGTAGACAAGTAAAATTGAGGAGTCATGGGTTTGATGCCTTCGAGCTTAAACGGATCTTTCTGTTTACGCCTTTTTTGCATCATGATTGAATATTTTGTGGACTTGTATTTGTAACTATGACCGCTATCATTCTTTTTGGATAATTGTAACTCTGGATATTTGTTAGCTTGGGTATTTGGAAACCCATAGCTAGTTGTATGCAGGTAGTTACCCGAATGCATTAATATGAATTATGTTTTTATGTCAATAAATGTGTATGTCATTATGAGTTCATGGTTTTGAGTGAGGAAGGGGGAAGCGATGATTTTAACATAGGGTTTCGATTGGTAATTGTAAAATATTGGAAAATGTATGAAATTGGATTAAAATAAGAAAAAAAAATTCAAGGGTAGAATTTGGGTCCTTACAGGCGCCAAAATTTTATAATGTTGCAAGACCTTAGACGCCAAAGCATTCTTTAAAAAAAACATTTTTGAACTCAAACGCCAAAAATGTTGATGTTATTGGACTTAGATGTGAGAGCATTCTTTCAAATATACATTAATGGACTTTGCACACCAGAATATCTTATCAACATGTTCAAACTCATACGCCGAAACATTGATGAGATCATGATCTCTTAATTTCCGACAATGTCTGTAACCGACCCGATTTTATAAACCCAATTTTTTTTAAAAAAACTTATTAAATGTAAATATTAGTTAAGTTTCCAATTCAAAATGCAGAAATAATCAATAATACATTTCATCGGAAACAATTACATCACCTTCTACTTTAATCCATAATTCATATAATTATCATTTGTTTTCAATTACAACACTGTTAAAGGTAATATGCTAATTCTTATTACATCTTTTGAAAGAGATCATTTATACACATAGTTACTTCAACATATTCCTCATATTACATACATTATACAAATACAATTTTGGAATACAAAAATGACTACTCCAGTCTATACTCCCATCAGCAAACATCCACAACGCAACAACAACATCCTGAACTCATATAATAACATATAGACAAGGAAAAGCAGAGGGAGTAAGAACCAACTAAGGACGACCGTAGCGTGGATGGGCAGGTCACATTCCATACCACGAAGGGCAGGTCACAATTCCATACCACGAAGGGCAGGTCTAAATCCATACCACGAAGGGCAGGTCACAATTCCATACCACGAAGGGCAAGGTCTAAATTCCATACCACGAAGGGCAGGTCACAATTCCATACCACGAAGGGCAGGTCCAATTCCATACCACGAAGGGCAGGTCAATCTCTCCAATACACCACGAAGGGCAGGTCAACTCCATACCACGAAGGGCAGGTCAAACTCCATACCACGAAGGGCAGGTCAATCTCCATACCACAACAGCAATAACAATATAATATTTTCCACTGCATTATTCTAACATTGCAACTTCCTCAAAACACAAGACACCACATCATGTCATAACATAATGTATCTCATATCCTACCTACAACAAAACCACTCACAACATCATCATCACATAATATAATTATGTGCATTTATCACCAACAAGCGGTTCATCACAAAATCATTATTACAAATAAACCCACATATGTTTATAGCAAATAAGCGACTCACAACTTAATCATTTTCATAGACATACTCGTCTCCACATTTAACAAATCAACAACTCATCACACAATCATTGATACAAACACAACCCATATATGGTTATAGAAAATCAACCATCCATAAAACAACATTATCATAAATAAACCACACACAACATATTTCTTCATCATATAACACATTAACGTTAGAACCATCTTCTCACATGGCCATAAACACCCAAAAAGAGTTTCTATCCGTTAATATTCTCCGATTCTTGAGGGAAATCGGAGAATGATGACTCTAAATGAATTACTCTAAGACCACAATGGTCTTCTCCCTCACCTTAGGTTGCGTAAGCTCCGTTGCTCCGCAAAAGAGCCACATCTCCCTTCATCTCCTCCAACCTCCATTGTTGCTTTTTTCACCTCCAAGCTTTTCCAAATGTGTCCACCATGAAGCAAGAGGAAGGTTTGGATGAGTTTGAGGCTTAGTGGAGGTAAAAATGGTCCATTTGGGGTGGAGCCACTGTTGGGAGAGAAATGGGGTAGAAAGAAAATGAAGATTAGGGTTTCTAGGCCCTTTTATTCACTTTTATAGGTCACAGCGATAAGTGTAATCGATTACAAGTATAGTGTAATCGATTACAAGTATAGTGTAATCGATTACACATGTAAATTACAGAGGCATCTTCGCGATGTAATCGATTACCAACATGGTATAATCGATTACATTAATACGATATAAATTCGATTACCAGAAGTGTGTAATCGATTACCCAGTGTAATTACAAAGGCATTGTCGTGATGTAATCGATTACCAACATGGTGTAATCGATTACATTGTGTCAGATGTACATATCTGATGCTTTTCATCATGTAATCGATTACCAGGACTGTGTAATCGATTATATTACCCAAAATTGCCAAGGTATAAAAAGAAGCCCGGGATTTCCCCTCCCAGGTGAACCTTTCTCGCTCAAGCGAGTACCCTCTCGCTCAAGCGAGGATCCGAGGACTGATACTATAATTTTAAAGACTTAAAATTTGGGGGTGTTACAATGTCGGACCTATGTTCTTAATTTAATTCATTTTCCCAAATTTTGGGGAGTATCTCAACAAGCATCTTTCGTATTTTGTTTCCCTTCATTCTGACAGTAGCCTTACCTACAAGTTGTGTTGATTTTGTTGCAAGGAAGAGCATCATGTAAAATCACCAAGACATATTTTCACTTTATCCGAGCATCATCTCTATTGGCCTTTCCCGGATGGTACTCTGCAAACCCAAAATCATAATCCTTAAGCAATTCCATCCACCGTCTCTGTCTCATATTCAATTCCTTTGATCAAATAGGTACTTATCAAACTCTTGTGGTCGTTGTATACCTCAATCTCAACGCCATAGAGATGGTGTCCTCCAGATTTTTAAGCAAGACCACTGCAAGCCAATTCTAAATCATGAGTAGGGGTAGTTTTGTTCGTGCGTTCTTAACTGACGAGAAGCATAGGCAACAACTTCCCTTCTTGCAATCAGGACACAACCCAAACCTTGCTTGGAAGCATCACAATAACACTGAAATCCTTATCGGTACTAGGAAGAACCAACACTGGTGCCGTAGTCAAACCTTCGTTTCAACTCCTGAGAAGCTTTCTTCACAACGAAGTGTCCACACATACGGTACTCCTTTCCGGGTGAGCTTAGTCAATGGTAGGGCCAACTTCGAAAATCCTTCAATGAATTTCCGATAATACCCAGCCAAAACCCAGAAAGCTCCTGATCTTAGTGACTGACTTGGGCACTGCCCATTCCATAACCGCTTCAACCTTTGAAGGATCTACTGCCACTCCTTCCTTGGATATCACATGTCCAAGAAAGTTTACCGATTCCAACCAGAAATCACATTTTGACAGCTTTGCATACAACCGATTCTTACTAAGAAGTTCTAGCACCACCCTCAAGTGCTCAGCATGCTCCTCTCGGGCTTTTGGAGTAAACCAAAATGTCATCAATAAATACCACTACGAATGAATCCAAATACGGATGAAAAATCCGATTCATGTAGTCGGTAAATATTGTTGGGGCATTTGTTACACCAAAAGGCATGACCAAATATTCAAAATGTCCATACCTTATCCTAAAAGCAGTTTTAGGAATGTCTTCTGTCTTCAACGAAGTTGGTGGTAACCCGACCCGAAGGTCAATTTTGAAAACACCACCGCTCCCCCTCAATTGATCCATCAAGTCATCAATTCGAGGTAACGATATTTATTCTTGATAGTAACCTTGTTCAATTGTCTGTAGTCGGTACACAACCGCATACTACCATATTTCTTCTTAACCAACAAAACAGGCGCACCCCACGACGAGACACTAGGACGAATAAACCGCTTGGCCAATAAGTCCTCAACCTGCTTCTTCAACTCGGCCAATTCTAACGGTGCCATCCTATACGGAGCTATAGAGATGGGTCCCGTTCCTGGTACCAAATCAATAGAGAATTCCACTTCTCTCACTGGAGGTAACTCGAGAATGTCACCAGGAAATACCTTAGGAAACTCACGAATTATCGGAATATCCTGAACCTTAGGTTTCTCCATACCCTCCAAGGATGCCAACAACATAAACACGGCTCCTCCCTCCTTACAGGAAGTCCTGACTTCCATTGCCGATAAGGGTTTAATGTCATTAACCTCATCAGAAATCTCATCTAGATTCCCGAATACCACGGTCTTATCGGCACAATTAAGCATTACATGATTCGCCGACAACCAGTCCATCCCCAGAATTAGATCCAATTGGGATAGCGGTAAGTAGATTAAATCCACGGTAAAAGTCTTACCGTTTACCACTACCGGACATCGAGACAACCATTGTCGACACCACCACAGGAACATCAGTTGGGGTGGATACGACCAAGTCGAAAGGCAACGACTCAGTTTGCAAATTCAGTCTATCCACGCATTCAATAGATACAAAGGAGTGTGTCGCTCCCGAATCAAACAACACTAAAAGGGGAATACATGCCACCATGCAATTACCTTTTATAAAGCCATCTGCACCCGATATCTCTGCACCACTCATGGTGAACACTTTGCCAGTGGATCGAGGACGTTCAGCCCTCACCACATTCACACTCTGACAGTAGATTAGGACAGTGTCTTCGGACATGCCCAACCTCCTTGCAATGAAAACAGGTTAGTGCCATTTTGGGGCACGAGTCACCAACATGAGCTCGACCACATTTACTACACATAGAAGGAGAGTTCAACTGTGATCCTCCGGCATTGGAATGAGCCCTCGGCCCATGCGAAGAGTAACCTCGACTACCCGTCGGACGCGAGTAAGGTTTTCGTTCCTCTTGAAACACCTTGCCCTTCCCTTCTCATGCGAGAAATTCCTTTGAGGTCCAGAGTGTTTGGGAGGAAGTGGTTTTGGCGTCATCACTTCATCCGCCTTCATGTCATCTTCAACCATTCTGCACTTGTTGACTAGGGTAGCAAAGTCGGAGATCTCTTGATGCCTATGCATCGTCTTCAGTTTGGGCTTCAAACCCGATTCAAATTTCGAGCACTTGGACCTTCCGTCCACCTCCAACTCTGAGTAAGGGCAAAACCGGACCAATTCTTCAATTTTGGCCGCATATGCTCCCACCGACAGGTCACCCTGCTCCAATCTTAGAAAATCCATCTCTTTCTGCCTCCTCAAATCAACAGGAAAATATTTATGGAGGAATTTCACCTAAATGTATCCCAGGAAATCAGTTGTCCCTCCGCCTCCATTTGGCGTCGAGTGAACACCCACCAATTCTCGGCCTCTGTCACTAACATGTAGGTGGCATAAGCCAACTTCTGAGCATCCGTACAGTTTATGGCTCTGGAGATCCGCTCCACCCCTTAGATCCACTCGATGGCAGCTTCAGGAGCAAATCCCCCAGGGAACTGACTGGGATTCCTCCTGCAAACTCATCCAGCCCTTGGTATTCTGCTGGCCTAGGTGGAACTAGTGGGTGTAAACTCGGACTTGGCGCCGGGTTCTGGTTCAGATTGTGCAAGTTCTCATTGACTTGTTGCAATGCCGCCACCATTTGTGCCAATAACTCATTTGGGACATTCTGACTTGTCCCTCTCCCTCTTCCTCTTCCAGCCATGAGTACATGTACTCACTCACTGGTTAGTAATCGAATTTGTATAATAAATGTGCACGTAACCACTTAACAATTTGTGCAATTCAACAATCTCAACACATAAAGTTTTCAAAGAAGCATGTAAGACCATACCCTAGGTCGCAGGGTTAACTATGCTCTGATACCATATTGAAAGGACCCAAATTCTACCCTTGAAATTTTTCCTTATTTAATCCAATTTCACGCATTTAACGATAATTATCATTACCGGGTGAATGAACTTATTTAAAAGATCTCACTTCCCTCCTCAAACCTAATCTATAAACCGAAAGTAACATACCAAATCAGATAGCAGAAAAACATAATTCGTATTAATGTAACTTAGTAACGGCCGCATACAATTAGCTATGGGTTTCCAAAACACCCATAGCTACATATATCCCGAGTTACTAGTTTCCATGATTAATTCCATGTACAACAATCAGGTTTATAATTACAAAATAATTAGTTCAAGTACAACCAATGAGGTTACAAAAAAAATGGATAAGAGACATCAAAATAAAAGTCTTTAAGCTCCTAATCAAAAACACCCATACTTCTTCCACCTACCTGCAATGGGATTAACATTGACAATACACCAAGAAACACAAAGGAGTAAGTCGTTAACTCAACAAATATCAATGTAAGTTAATCTACATTTAATAAGGTTAAATAAACGATTTAAAATCAAGTTTACTTAAAAGCCAATTTCAACGTTCATACTTTTGAAAAACCATGCTACATAACTTGAGCCAAAGTTTGCTACATTGCTTGAGCCAAAGCTTGCTACATTACTTGAGCCAAAGTTTCCTACATTGCTTGAGGCAAAGCTTGCTACATTACTTGAGCCAAAGTTTGCTACATTGCTTGAGCCAAAGCTTGCTACATTACTTGAGCCAAAGTTTGCTACATTACTTGAGCCAAAGTCGCTAACCAATCATGGTCGGCTAAAAACGAGTTTTATTTCCATTGGCACTCCACCAATACATTTTTCCGAGTTTTATTTTCATTGGCACTCCACCAATACAAAAAAACAGTAAATGCACCCGACTTCATTTCAAACATATACATATATGCTTATAACTACAAAGTGATTTACGAATCATTTTATTACTCCGAGTTTTATTTCCATTGGCACTCCACCAATACATAAACGGTAAATCCACTCCTCGTTGTTACAAACATACCCATATATGTTTATAACAACTAAGTAATTTATGCTTCATTGCATTAATCCGAGTATTATTTCCATTGGTACTCCACCAATACATATACGGTAAATCCACTCCTCGTTGTTACAAACATACCCATATATGTTTATAACAACTAAATGATTTACGCTTCATTTCGTCATCCATATCAGAAGATCCACACATTTTCTATCACAGTGCATAAGTTAAAGACTTATCCTTACCTCGGTGAGTGTTGGGTTTGGGTTCTTGGCAACTCCTCAAGTTCCACCGACACCGCCTCCAACTTTAGGATCTTTCCTCATCCCACCATATAACACAAGGTTAGTCACTTATACCAAATATCACATAAACAACTTATATTGCATTATTTAACCATACAAGATATTCATCATATTTTTCAACATTAGAACTTAACTCATCTTCTACCTCTAGCATTTTAACCATTTTCCATTTTAACCACATTTTCTCTTTAGGGTTTTGGGGTTTTCATGACTAACCCCACACACCCTCTCCTTTCTTGAAATACTAACTTTATACCAAGAGTTTACAAGATAAAATCACATAAAATGAACCATAACTCAAAAGGGTGAGTTTCCATGGTTTCTCTCACTTTGAGAAGAGATCCATAATACCAAAAATGGGTTTTCAATGAGAAGAAGAGAGTTAGAATAGAGAGTTTTACCTCTTCTCAAGCTCTTGAACGAGAATCAAAGCTCCTAGACCTTGAGAATGCTCTCTTCTCTCACCTCTCTTCAATTCTTAACCTAAAAATGTATTTGGGGTTTCTGTCATTTAATGCTCTTGTCGGGTTCTCGCTTAAGCGAACTTATTCTCGCTCAAGCGAGAAAATCCCGCCCATTTTAAGAACTCAGATCTGACTCTCTCGCTCAAGCGAGGGATTCTAGCTCAAGCGAGAATCTCACAGTCTCAATAGTTCCAAAATGTCATTTCTCGCCCAGGCGAGACAACTCTCGCTCAGGCGAGAATCCTCTAGTATAGCCTAGGATTTCACCCTCCCAGGTGAACCTCTCTCGCCCAAGCGAGAATCTCTCGCTTAAGTGAGGATCCCAAGACTGATACTATAATTTTAAAGACTTAAAATTTAGGGTGTTACAAAAGCAGGTTATGATTGTGTAAACAACCAATACGTTGCATCAATAACATCCTAAAATGATAGAGAACATGTACACAAAATTTCAATGAAAACTCAAAGCCTAACTATTTTAAAAATGCAAAACAGTTTCACTGTAAAACTTAAAAAATAAAAAAAGAAATAGTAAAAAGGGTTTTTTTGGATTTTGGGGTGGGACCTATTAAACATGGTGTGACACAATGGATGGAATGGATTTTTCTATAACAAATGCATGTATTATACGTCAAATTCTGATATATGGTTCAAAAGTTATGCCAAAAATAGAATTACGCTTAAACACTATTCACTGCCTAGGTGTATCTCATAAACAGCAGCTTGGAAAGTGATTATACTTTTTCTGAAGTTCAATGTGGGATGAAAGAAGTGTGGAATGAAAATTTCATGAAATAATTTCACCCACAACTATATGAAACAACACAACAAAATCACTCAACCATGCAAAATGGAAAAACAAGGCAATGGAACACTGAACACTAACAGCTTTTGAACCCAATAAGAATTTCCATCCAAAATGCACTACATAAATGAATAAATAAACTACACTAAATTAAATTAATCTATATTAAACTACATATAACCTTTTGTATGAACTGATAATCCTCGACAACGGTGCCAAATTTGATTGAGGTCGTACCCGATGCAAACAATAAAATAATCAAAGTATAGTACTAGGATGTAATTCCTAGGTCATCTCCCAATGATTATCTTTCGCACAAAGGTTCAAACACCTTACACTCACACACAGGGGGGTTTTGTGGTTTAATGGTAGGCATATAAAAGTAAAACAGAATAGAAACAATAATTAGCTAAGAAGAACAATAAAGAGGCTAAATCTTTTTGTTTTATTTGTTCACAAATTCACACGAATCAAAGGATCAATTTCAGCTTCTAAATAGTGAATTCCTAATTTGTTAAGAATCAATTAAGTAAGGGATAATCAATTCACAACTCAAATGTCTAAGTTTCAAACTAAGCGAAATCAGCACAAACACAAAACATTTTACAAATTCAAATTAACTAAGTGATCATGCGCTAGAGAACTAATTGACTAAGCGAAAATCAGTTCACAAACCTAAATCAAAACCATGTAATTCAGAAAACCATAATTTGAAATAGGATAGAAGATTCAACCATTAAGAAACCGAAAATTCATTAAAGAAATAAATAGAAACCGAAAATGCATTAATCAATAACCCTCCAGAGTTGTGATAGATTACTAAATGAATTTAGTCTAGGGCTTAGCCTTCCATGGAGGAAGAGGCAAAACCGAATTGAAGAACAAAGAAAATGGGAAAACTGAAAACCAAGCTAAGCCCAAAGGGGGAAAATGGAAATCCTATTTTAATCTATGTAATGTTGTAATGTTTTCTAGTATGAAAACCGAAATCCTAAGCTAAAACAGAGTAAAACAGAAATGGACCAATGGGCCCAAAACCCAAACGAAATTAAAAATCCTAAAACAAATACAATCTTCACTTTAGCACACATCCTCCACTTGTAATTTCAAAAATGTCATTGGTGTCAAATATGACTTGATAATGGAATTAGATTTAGTTACGCTAAATAATCCCAAATTAACTCATTTTAGGAATAATAGTCCAATAAAGTCTAAAACATTAAACTATGCCAAACAAAGTCAATTAGACACCAAGAATCATTAACAATGGTTAAATAAGGTTATGAGTAGTGTGTAATATATGACTCATCAATCTAATAGTGTTAAAGAACCATAGGGGTACTCCTCCAACATTCGGAACATCGTATCAATGAAATACCTCAAGTTAAAAGGTCTTAAGTCTCATGATTGTCATGTACTAATGAATCATTTCTTGCCAATTGCCATACGGTCCATTCAATATGTTCCTCCAAACAAGGATGATACAATCCAAAAACGACCAAAGAAAAGGAAAAAGTAGATGCATGTCTTTGTATAATTATAGCATAATTTTGTTTGTTTGTAATTTGCATATATTGTGCTCATATTATTTGTTTGTAATATTATCTACTTACTGTCTCTGTCAAAACATAATAGGCATGATAATCTTTGTTTGTAATTTGTATTATATTGATGTTAATAATAGAAACTTTTGGATATACATGCAGGCATTAATGTGGCTATGTTGTTGTATATTGTATTGCATTGAGAATATATGTCTATGCTTTTGATTAATGTGTATATATATATAAACGCATGTATTAATGTGTACAACATTCAAGAGTGCATGCTAGGGGAGCTCTGATAAGCGTTATTGTATGTATTACATACAACAACACTCGTTGAAGGTAACACCATTGTATGTATAAAATTTAACAACACTTTTTATATACAATGATGTTATATGTGATTCATACAATAGCGCTCGTTGTAGATAACGATGTTGTATGTATAAAATTCAATAGCGCTCAGTATATGTATCCAACACTATTATATGTATCATATATATAACAACATTCACTAAAGGAGGTGATGTTGTATGTATGTATCACATACAACAGCGCCCACGTCTGGGATGTTAAATCATGCTGACATTCTATTGTGCTAACATAGAGAGCGCCGAAAGCAATGCTAAATCCCTAAAATGGGTGTTGCTGAACTTTAACTATAGCGTAGTGTCAACTGCTCAAACATCTTAGGTTAATCCCGAAGATCCTCTTCAACCACATTTTCCATGTCTTCAAAATACTCTCCCTCATATGCATCTAGGTATATCATTTGTAGAGCTCTTATCAGTCTCGCCATATTTTGTCTCAACATGTCTTGTCCAACAAGCGTTACTCTCATCGATTTCATGACATGTTGAATGAACATTTAACTCGACTAGTCTAACTTATCTTGTAGAACAACATTATAATTAAGTTAACTCAATGGCAAACTTAATAAATGATTTGGCTTCATCTTGATATTCCTTCGTCAATCCATTGGCATATATTAATCCAAAGGTTAATTGATGAGAAAAGAAAGCCATGTATTGATCCGTAAGAAGGAAAATAGTAGTAACTAACTTTTAAGAAGATCGTGAATGCATGAGTCTACCTAGAAAGGAATTTACAAGAAATTATAGTGAGCTTGACATTTGAAGAATAACAACTTTGTAGTTAATACTCAACTAATAAATAGAAGTCTTTTGTTCCGCTTGTTGTCCAATATGATATGTTCAGATAGTAAACTTCCTACTACAAAAACAAAACAATATATTTTTCAAATAGGACAAAATCACCTAATTCAAATAATAAAGGCATTACTGCACACCAACCTTGACATTTTTATGGTCCAAAACAGCATTCAAGATCTTGGCAGGAACGTAAAATCTTTTTAACATATTGACCATCCAAATACTTAGATCCTAGAAGCCAGTACAAAGGCATCCTCCTATGTACATGTTTCTTCGTGATCACTACTGCATAATCCATAACTATAGCCTACGGGTAAGTGGCAACCTTGGATAGGGATCAGTTCAGAACTAATATATCTATAACATTTAGTTCTATGTGTAGATGTTAAAACCTGCACCAATTTTCAAAACCATACTACACCTCTCAGAAAGTATATTTATTTACTACACTTTCAAAGTATATTATTATTACTACACTTTCAAGTAAGAAAATTATACAAGAAAGTATCACAATTTCTAAAATTATTCATAGAATGTGAGCTATAAATTTTGGTAGTATTTAAGGAATGAAAGATTATAATGATGAAAATACAAGGGAAGACTTAGAAAAAATTAAATTAAATTAAATTATATAAGATATAAATCACCAGTAGTTGGCTTTCAGAGCTAAAAAAACAACACAAGCTCTAGTACTACTTAAATTGCTTTGCTTCTTATTAGCATGTCCTAGAAATGAAGAGTGAATGCTTATTTATAGGCTTTCAAATACGACAAAGGTGGTTTGTGATATCTACATAATTCTACAAAGTTCTACTAATTATGATTTATGATTCTAGAATATTATAAGTTGGAAAATTCTAGAATGCTATCACCAACTTGCACTATCTACATAGTCATGGATATATTTGAAAAATTATATCATGATCTTCAATACTCCTCCTTGATACAGTTTTCTATGACTCCAATCATTGACCGTAGCTGCTCAAGCTTTACTCTTGGTAATGCGAAGAAGCCTCCAATTTGTTTTCTAGTTTTACAATACTAGTGTTTTATATCTTTGTTCTCACCCACTTATCTAACAACGTGATATTTAATTGACATATATTTTCTTTTTTTTTATGGATTGGATTCTCTGCAATCGCTATTACTGATTTATTATCATAGAATATTGCAGTAGCCTTAGTCTCTTGATCCCTCATATTACGTAGTATTCATCTCGGAAATATAGCTTGGTTGGTGGTCTCTATATCTGCTACATAATTAGCTTATTATGTTGATTGTGAAATTATTGCTTGCTTCTAATACGCTCAAGAGAATACTTTTGATCCAAGTGAGAATCATCCTTATTAAAACAAAATCATAGCTATCAATTAGCTATTAAGGCAGAATCATAATTATCATTAAAGCTCCTCATATTTTAGCAAATTTCCAACTCATATATTAACTATTCTGATATGCCCCCCACAAGTGGGACTATGTATATTGGAAAGGCCCAACTTGGATATAATATTCTGATGGGAAGTGTTGGCTAGAGGTTTTGTGAAACCATCAGCCAACTGAGCAGCGGAAGAAACTGGCAGTAGATGTATGAGACCCAGCTTGATTTTCTCTCGAACCACATGACAATCTATTTCAATGTGTTTGCTTCCTTAATGAAAAACTGGATTATGTGCAAGATATATGGCAGATTTATTGTCACAGTAAAGAGAAACTGGCTTGGTTAAAAATATAGAGAAATCATGAAGCAAATATGTCGACCATTGGATTTCACAAGTTAGGGATGCTAGTGCATGATACTCGGCTTCTGTACAGGAACGTGATACTGTTGATTGTTTCTTTGATTTCCAAGAAATCAAAGAACTTCCAATGAAGACACAATATCTTGTGATGGATTTGCGTGTATCCAAACAACTAGCCCAATCTGAATCAGCAAAACCAGTGAGATGGTGATCAGATGATGCTTTGAAGAACAAACCTGTTTTAGAATGTAACACCCTAAATTTAAGTCTCTAAAATTATAGTATCAGTCCTGGGATTCTCGCCTGGGCAAGAAAGACTCACCTGGGATTCTCGCCTGAGTGAGAGTTGGCTCGCTTGAGCGAGAGTGGTCTCGCCTGAGCAAGTGTTGGCTCGCCTGGGCGAGAAAAGTGACATTTTGGACCTGTCGAGGCTGTAAGATCCTTGCTTCAGCGAGAGGATTCTTGCTTGAGCGAGAGATGCCTCGCCTGGGCGAGAGTTCCCTCGTTTGGGCGAGAGTTCCCTCGCCTGGGCGAGAGGTTCAGATCTGAGTTTTTAAAATGGGCGGGATTTTCTCGCTTGAGCGAGAATGAGTTCGCTTAAGCGAGAACCCGACGAGTGCATTAAATGAGAAAAACCCCAAACACATTTTAGGGTTAAGATTTGAAGAGAGGTGAGAGAAGAGAGTTTTTCCAAGGGCAATGAGCTTTTATTCTTGTCCAAGAGCTTGAGAAGAGGTAAAACTCTTGATTCTAATTCTCTTCCTCCCTTTGAAACTCATTTTGGGTATGTTGGATCTCTTCTCAAATGAGAGAAACCATGGAAACTCAACCTTTTGAGTTATAGTTCGTTTTATGTTGTTTTTATCTTGTAAACTCTGGGTTTAGAGTTAGTATTTCAAGAATGGAAAGGGTTTGTGGGTTGATTCATGAAAACCCCAAACCCTAAAGTAAAAATGTGGTTAAAGTGTAAAATGAATATGTGTGTGTTAGATGGTTGTAAACTTATGATGAGGGTATTTTAGAAACAATGAAAATATGATGAATATCTTGTATGGTTAAATAATGCAATATAAGTTGTTTATGTGATATTTGGAATAAATGACTAACATTGTGTTATATGGTGGAAATGAGGAAAGATCCTAAAGTTGGAGGCGGTGTCGGTTGAACTTGCGAAGTTGCCAAGAACCAAACCCAACACTCACCGAGGTAAGGATAAGTCTTAACTTATGCATTGTGATAGAAAATGCGTGGACTTTCTTCTTGTGGATAATGAATTGAGTTGTGAACCACTTAATTATTATAAGCATATATGGGTATATTTGTAATAATGATGGTGTGGATTTACTATTTATGAATTGATGGAGTGTCAATTAAAAGAAAACTCGTTTTAGCCGACCATGATTGGTTAGCGACTTTGGCTCAAGTAATGTAGCAAGCTTTGGCTCAAGCGATGTAGCAAGTTTTGGCTCAAGCGATGTAGCAAGCTTTAGCTCAAGCAATGTAGCAAGCTTTGGCTGAAGCGATGTAGCAAGCTTTGGCTGAAGCGATGTAGCAAGCTTTGGCTGAAGCGATGTAGCAAACTTTTGTTCAAGTTATGTAGCACGTTTTCAAAAGAAAAGGGAAATCTGTTTTAGCTAATCTTAAGTGGTGTGGCGGCTTTGGCTCAAGCAATGTAGCAAACTTTGGCTCAAGTTATGTAGCATGATTTTCTAAAGTATAAACGATGGAAATGGTTTTAAGTGTATTTAACTTTAAATTGTTTACTTAATCTTATTAAAATGTGGATTAACGTACATTGACATTTGATTTTTGTATATGTTAGGAACCATGGATAATAGTAACTCTGGATATTTGTAGCTATGGGTATTTTGGAAACCCATAGCTAGTTGTATGCGGTAGTTACTAAGCAGTATTAATATGAATTATGTTTTTCTGTCCAATGAATATACATGTCGTTATTAGTTCAGGGATCGAGTGCGAAAGGGAAAGTGAGATTTCAAAATAAGGTTATTTTCTTGGTAAATGTAATTTATAGAATAATGCATGAAAGTGGATTAAAATAAGGAAAAAATTTCAAGGGTAGAATTTGGGTCTTTAGAATATGGTATCAGAGCATAGTTAATCCTGCGGCCTAGGATATGGCCTTGCATGCTTCTTTGTAATCTTTATGTGCGGAAATTTTTTGATTTGTGCTAATCGTTAAGTGGTTATTGCACTTTGTTTAGACAAAAAATTCAATTACTGACAAGTGAGTGAGTACAGGTACCCATGGCAGGGAGAGGAAGAGGAAGAGGGTCAAGTCAGAATGTCTCGAATGATTTGCTGGCTCAGATGGTGGCAGCATTGGAACAAGTCAATGAGAACTTGCATAACCTGAACTAGAGTCCGGCACCAAGTCCAAGTTCAGAACCATTAGTTCCACCTGGACCGACAGAGTATCAGGGTTTAGATGAGTTCTGCAGGAGGAACCCCAATCAGTTCCACAGGGGATCCTGATGCTGCCATTGAGTGGATTCAAGGAATGGAGCGGATCTTCAAGGCCATGAACTGTTCGGAGGCTCATAAGTTGGCCTAGGCAACTTATATGCTAGTGACGGAGGTCGAGAACTGGTGGGAGTTCACTCGACGCCAAATGGAGATGGAGGGACAATTAATTTCCTAGGGTACATTCAAGGCGAAATTCCTTCATAAATACTTCCCTGCTGATCTGAAGAGGAAGAAGGAAATGGAGTTTTTGAAATTGGAACAGGGAACCATGTAAGTGGGAGAGTATGCAGCCAAGTTTGAAGAATTGGCCCGATTTTGTCCTTACTCCGAATTGGAGGTGGACGGAAGGTCCAAGTGGTTCAAATTCGAATCGGGTTTGAAGCCCAAGTTGAAAACCATGTTTGGGCACCAGGAGATTGCTGACTTCCCTACCTTAGTAAACAAGTGTAGGGTGTATGAGGATGACTTGGTAGCCGATGAAGCGGCGGCACCTAAGGTGATTCCTTCCAAACACTTTGGGCCTCAACGGAACTTCTCGCACGGAAAATGGAAGGTCAAGGCATTTCAGGAGGAACGGAAGCCTTACTCTCCTCCGATGAGTAGTCGAGGTTATACTTCGCATGGGCCAAGGACTCATGTCAATGCTGGAGGGTCAAGGTTGAACTCTCCATCTTTGTGCGGCAAATGTGGCCGAACTCATGTCGGTGACTTATGCCCCGTGATGGCACTTACCTGTTTTCACTGCAAGGAGGTTGGGCATGTTAGAAGATATTGTCCTAAGCTATAGCAGAGTATGAATGTTATGAGGGCTGAACGACCTCGATCCACTGGCAGAGTGTTCACCATGAGTGGTGTAGAGGCATCGGGTGTAGATGGCTTGATTAAGGTTAATTGCATCGTGATAGGTATTCCTCTTTTAGTGTTGTTTGATTCGGGAGCGACACACTCCTTTGTATCTATTGAATGCGTGGATAGACTGAAATTGCAAACTGAGTCGTTGCCTTTCGACTTGGTCGTATCCACCCCAACTAATGTGCCTGTGGTGGTGTCGATAGTTGTGTCTCGATGTCCGGTAGTGGTAAACGGTAGGAAATTTACCGTGATTTAATCTACTTACCACTATCCCAGTTAGATCTAATTCTGGGAATGGACTGGTTGTCGGAAAATCATGTGGTGCTTAATTGTGCTGATAAGACCGTGGAATTCGGAAATCCATGTGAGATTTCTGATGAGGTTTGTTATATGAAGTCGTTGTTGGAAAAGGAAGTCAAGATTTCCTGTAAGGAGGGAGGAGTCGTGTTTATGTTGTTGGCATCCCTGGAGAGTTTTGAGAAACCCAAAGTTGGGGATATTCCGATAGTTCGTGAATTCCCTGAGGTATTTCCTGGTGACATTCCGGAGTTGCCTACAGTGAGAGAAGTTTAGTTATCTATTGATTTGGCACCTAGAACGGACCCATCTCTATAGCTCCTTATAGGATGGCACCGTTAGAGTTGGCCGAGTTGAAAAAGTAGGTTGAGGACTTATTGGCAAAGAAGTTTATTCGTCCTAATATCTCGTCGTGAGGTGCACCTGTTTTGTTGGTTAAAAAGAAAGATGTTAGTATGCGGTTGTGTATCGACTATAGGAAATTGAACAAGGTTACTATTAAGAACAAATATACGTTGCCTCAGATTGATGACTTGATGGATCAGTTGAGAGGAGCAGTAGTGTTTTCAAAGATTGATCTTCGGTCAGGTTACCACCAACTTCGTGTGAAGTCGGAAGATATTCCTAAAATTGCTTTTAGGACGTGGTATGGACATTTTGAGTATTTGGTCATGCCTTTTGGTGTGACGAATGCCCCAGCAATATTTACCGACTACATGAATCGGATTTTCCATCCGTATTTGGATTCATTCTTAATGGTATTTATTGATGACATTTTGGTTTACTCCAAAAGTCGAGAGGAACATGCAGAGCACCTGAGAATTGTTCTAAATCTTCTGAGTAAGAATCTATTGTATGCGAAGCTGTCCAAATGTGATTTCTGGTTAAAATCGGTAAACTTTCATGGACATGTAATATCCAAGGAAGGAGTAGCAGTAGACCCTTCTAAGGTAGAGGCGGTTATGGAATGGGCAGTACTCAAGTCAGTTATTGAGATCCGGTGTTTTCTGGGTTTTGCCGGTTATTTCCGGAAGTTCATAGAAGGATTTTCGAAATTGGCATTACCTTTGACTAGATTCACCAGAAAAGGGGAACCTTATGTGTGGACAATCCGTTGTGAAGAAAGTTTTCAAGAGTTGAAATGAAGGTTGACTACAGCGCCAGTGTTGGTTCTTCCTTGTACTGATCGGGATTTTAGTGTTTACTGTGATGCTTCCAAGCAAGGTTTAGGTTGTGTGTTGATGCAAGAAGGGAAGGTTGTTGCTTATGCTTCGCGACAGTTGAGAACACATGAGCAAAACTATCCTACTCACGATTTGGAATCAGCTGCAGTGGTCTTTGCCTTAAAGATTTGGAGGCACCATCTTTATGGCGTAAGATTTGAGGTATACAGCGACCACAAGAGTTTGAAGTATTGGTTTGATCAAAAGGAATTGAATATGAGGCAAAGAAGGTGGATGGAATTCCTTAAGGATTACGATTTTGGGCTGCAGTATCACCCGAGAAAGGCAAATGTGGTGGCCAATGCTCTAAGTCGGAAGTCTTTACTCATGTCGGCTTTGATGGTTAGAGAAGGGAAACTGATTGAAGAGTTCAGGGATATGAACTTGGACATTCAAATAAGGCCTCATAGTATGATATTAGGAATGCTTAAGGTCGCCAATGAACTGTTTGATCATATCCGGGTAAGGCAAGTTGAGGATATCAAACTAAAGACTAAACGGGATTTGATGCTAAGTGGCAAGGAAACTGATTTCGCATCGGACCCTAGTGGAATTTTGCGTTAAAAAGGGAGAGTTTGTGTGCCTCATGATGTGAAATTACGGAAGAGTATTTTAGAGGAGTCCCATAAGTGCAAGATGAGTTTTGACCCGGGAACTACAAAGATGTACCAAGATTTGAAGAAGTTGTTTTGGTGGTCTGCCAATTTTTTACCTATGAACATGAGGTATTCTTTGGAGGATTGGCGGAACTGTATATCCGGGAAATAGTTCGTTTGCATGGGATATCGTTGAGCATTATATCGGATATGTATCCCCATTTCACTTCGAACTTTAGGACTAGTTTACAGTCCGCTTTGGGAACTAAGTTGAAGTTGAGTTTGGCTTATCATCCACAGATAAACGGTCAATCGGAAAGAACTATACACTCATTAGAGGATCTTTTGAGGGCTTGTGTCTTGGAACAACCGGGGAGTTGGGATGGCATTTTGCCTTTGATTGAATTTACCTACAACAATAGATTCCATTCGAGTATTGGAATGGCACCCTATGAGGCATTGTATGGTAGGAAGTGCCGAACTCCAGTGAGTTGGTTTGAAACCGGGGAGAACTTGATATTAGGACCCGAGCTGGTCCAAGAGATGACGGAAAAGATCAAGAAGATCCGGGAGAATATGAGAATTGCCCAAAGTCGGCAGAAGAGCTATTACGATAAAAGACAAAAACCTCTTCAGTTTAAACAGGGAAATCATGTTTTCATGAGAGTAGTCCCGACTACCGGGATTGGTAGAGTGTTGAAGTCTCGAAAGCTTACTCTGAGATTTATTGGACCGTATCAAGTATTGAAGAGGATTGGGCTGGTAGCATATCGGATTGCTTTACCTCCATTATTGTCGAATCTCCACAATGTTTTTCATGTGTCTCAGTTGAGGAAATATGTTGGGGATCCATCTCATGTGGTTGAGTCTGATCAGATAGAGTTGAAGGATAACTTTACCGTTACGACGTTGCCAGTGAGGATCATGGATACTAGTGTCAAAAGGCTAAGGGGCAAAGAGATTTCCTTCGTGAAAGTATTGTGGAACCAAGTAGACGAAGGGGATGCTACTTCGGAGGTGGAACGTGAGATGAGGGAGGATTACCCTCATTTGTTCGAATCGAGGTATTGTAACACCCTAAATTTAAGTCTTTAAAATTATAGTATCAGTCCTGGGATTCTCGCTTGAGCGAGGGATTCTCGCCTTGGCGAGAAAGACTCACCTGGGAGGGTGAAATCCAGGGCTATACTGAAGGATTCTCGCCTGAGCGAGAGTTGGCTCGCTTGAGCGAGAGTGGTCTCGCCTGAGCGAGAGTTGGCTCGCCTGCGCGAGAAAAGTGACATTTTGGACCTGTCGAGGCTATAAGATCCTCGCCTGGGCGAGAGTTCCCTAATTTGGGCGAGAGTTCCCTCGCCTAGGCGACAGGGTCAGATCTGAGGTTTTTAAATGGGCGGAATTTTCTCGCTTGAGCGAGAATGAGCTCGCTTAAGCGAGAACCCGACGAGACAGCATTTAATGAGAAACCCCAAACACATTTTAGGGTTAAGAATTGAAGAGAGGTGAGAGAAGAGAGCTTTTCCAAGGGCAATGAGCTTTGATACTCATCCAAGAGCTTGAGAAGAGGTAAAAATCTTGATTCTAACTCTCTTCTTCTCTTTGAAACTCATTTTGGGTATGTTGGATCTCTTCTCAAAATGTGAGAAACCATGGAAACTCATCCTTTTGAGTTATGGTTCGTATTATGTTGTTTTTATCTTGCAAAGTTTGGCTCACGTTATGTTGCATGATTTTCAAAAGTATAAGCGATGGAAATGATTTTAAGTGTATTTAACTTTAAATTGTTTACTTAATCTTATTAAAATGTGGATTAACGTACATTGGCATTTATTACGTTAACGACTTACTCCTTTGTGTTTTCTGTGTATGGTCAATGTTAATCCCATTGCAGGTAGGTGGAAGACGTAAGGGTGTTTTGATTTTGGAGCTTAGAGGCTTTTATTTTGAATGTCTTTGCTCCCATTCTTTTGTAATATATTTGATTGTACTTTTGAACTAACTATTTGTAATCATGGGCCTGATTTTTGTATATGTTAGAAACCATGGATAATAGTAACTATGGATATTTGTAGCTATGGGTGTTTTGGAAACCCATAGCTAGTTGTATGCGGTAGTTACTAAGCGGTATTAATATGAATTATGTTTTTCTGTCCAATGAATGTACATGTCGTTATTGGTTCAGGGATCGAGTGCAAAAGGGAAAGTGAGATTTTAAAGTAAGGTTATTTTCTTGGTAAATGTAACTTATAGAAAAATGCATGAAAGTGGATTAAAATAAGGAAAAAATTTCTAGGGTAGAATTTGGGTCTTTACATAGGAGACAATTTCAAGTACTTCAATACACGAATGGCAGCATTAAAATGAGTGACCCGAGGAGTAGAAATAAACTAAGCTGTCGAACAACAAAGCTTATGTCAGGTCTTGTTATGGTTAAATATAATAATCTACCAACTAATATTCTATAAGAAGAGGGATTTGGTAGTATTTCACCTTGATCAACTTGCAATTTCACTAAAGGTATACAAGGGGTGGTTGCAAGTTTAGCTCCTAACAGACCAGAATCTTCAAGAAGCTCAAGTGTGTATTTTCGCTGATTAAGCAAGATTCCAGCGTTAGTTCTAGCTATTTCCAGACCAAGGAAATACCTCAAAGATCCTAGGAAATAACTCAAAGATCCTAGATCTTTGATTTTAAATTTGGCATCCAAGAATTTCTAAACAGATTGAATCTCAGCCGTACAATTTCCACCTAAAACAATGTCATCCACATAGATTAAAAGGGTAGTAAAATGATCACCAGAACGCTTTAGAAATAAGGAATGATCTGCATAAGATTGAACATAGCCAAACGACACTAGAGCATAAGACAACTTTGAATACCATTGCCTAGTAGTCTGTTTTAAACCATAAAAAGAGTTATGAAGTTGGCAAACCTTGGTGGAATCTGCATGAAATCCTAGTGGAAAGTCATATAAATTTCTCCATTCAAATCCCCATGGAGAAATGCATTGTTAACATCCAATTGTTGAAGGATCCATCCTTTAGAAGCACCTAAAGCAAGAAGTAGTCTGAATGTAATCAATTTTAGGATTGGGCTAAAAGTGTCAAAGTAATCAACACCCTCCATTTGTGTGAATCCCTTAGCAACCAATCTCGCCTTATACCTCCCAATAGTCTCATTGGCATGATATTTGACTTTATAAACCCATTTGCAATCTATAGGAATTTTTCCAGAAGGGAGATCAACTATGGACCAAGTTCCATTATCCTCAAGAGCCTTAATCTCAGTTCTCATTGCATCCTTCCAACACTACATTTTAGAGGCATGTGCAAAAGTCTTAGGTTTAGGGATAGAAAAAGCAATGAGACAAAAATGTTTATAAGATGGTGTACAATTGGCATAAGATAAAATAGAAGAGAGAGGGTAAGGAGTACCCAGAGAATGAGTAGATGAGCTAGCCTTGACTAGGTTGCAGTTATAATCCTTTAAGTAACTGGGCATGTGAGCTACTCTTGTTGATGTTCTGGTAGGCAAAGGGGAATTATGTAAAGGTATGATATTATCAATAGGCAAAGTGGATGATAACTCAATAGGTTCAATATTAGCCACAGGAGATATAAGAAATGAATCATCAGGTAATAATGAAAATGACTGCAGAGATGGGAGAGTGTTTGATGAAGGAGTTTTTGTAATTGAAATAAAAGGATAGACATGCTCTCAATAACACCATTTTGATTATGTTGGTTTTTCCAAAGGATAGGTGGCAAAGAGGCTTGAAAATATAAAGATCTTACAACATTTAGAATATGTTGGTTTTTCCTCTCAACAACACCATTTTGTTGAGGGGTTTCAATGCAAGTCCTTCGATGTAAAATTCCTTTAGAAAGATAAAAATCATGCATAAGGAACTCACCTCCATTATCACTTCTTATACACTTGAGTTTCGTATTAAATTGTGTTTCTATGTAAGCAATGAATTGAGTTAAATGTTGTCTAGTTTCAGATTTTTCTTTCATGAGAACCACCCAAGTAAACCTAGAAAAATCATCAACAAGTGTAAGGAAACATCTATGGCCATGTATGGAGGGAACTGAATAAGGACCCCATATGTCAACAAGCAACAAATCAAAAAATTTATTTGAATGTGAATCACTTTGATAATAAGGAAGTTTCTTTTGTCTAGAGAGATGAAAAATATCACAAGGAGATATACTAGAAAATGGAATAAAAGGAAATTGTTGAGTGACTACTTTAAACCTAGAAGTTGATATATGACCCAATCTTAAATGCCAAAGAATGGACTGATTTTATGTAGTCATAGCTGCACTTGAACTTGATTTTGCACCTTGTATCACATACAACCCATTGCAAAGTTCAGTTGTACCAATCATTCTCTTGGTATATGTTTGCACAATGGAATATGTTTTGTTATTGACAATAAGATGACACTATTGAGAACTAAGTAATTTAGTGACTAAAATCAAATTAACAGTAAAGGTAGGTACAAAGAGAACATGACTAAGTGTCAAAGTACAACTTAATGAGACACTTCCTGCCATAGTTGCAGTAACTAGGGTACCATTAGGCAAAGCTATGGAAATGGGATCAATTTTGTGATACGAGATATAATTATCAAGATGAAATGTAATATGGTCGGTGGCACCTGTATCAAGAATCCATAGTGATTGCAACTTACCTCCAATGTCATGTTGTGAGGAGTTAACTTGAGAAATTGCAGCATTAACATTATGAGAATATGACATTGATCACTCTGATACCATCTAAGAAACCAGAGAAGAAAATAATGGATAGAAATTGTATTTGGTTTTCTTCATTATCATAAGTGAGTCAAGCTCTAATAAAATGTTACTGAGAATCATCCCTATTAAAACAGAATCATAACTATCAATTAGCTATTAAGGCAGAATCATAATTAAGGCATAATCATAACTATCAATAAATTAGCTATTAAAACAGAAACATAGCTATCATTAAAGACGCTCCACATATTTTAGCTAATTTCCAACTCATACATTAACTATTTTGATACAAATCCTGATGTGCTCTTCATGTTGCCCATTTAATCTTTCCAACCACTATTAGCGTAGCCGTGCAATATAGAATTGGGGTTGGTCGTATACCATATATCAAACTCGTTTGTATCTTGCAAGTATCTTAGAATTCTTTTTCCAACTACGAAATGGATTTCGCTCGAACTCTACCTCAATCATGATAGAATTCTTATAATGTACATTATGTATGGTTGTGATGTAGTGAGGTACAAAATAGTCCCAATCAAAGTCCTATATAGAGATGCATCTACCTTCGGAGGTATATCATCCCTTTGTAGCTTCTGAATGGTCACAAGAGGAGTAGCAACTAGTTTGCATTTTCGTATCTTCAGCATCATGAATAGTTCTTCTAGGAGATAAATATGTCTTCCTTTATTTGGCTTACCTTAATTATGAGGAAGTAGTGCATTAAGCCAAGGTCTATCATCTCGAATGTCTTCATCATGTCTTTTTTTAACTTTGTTATCATCTTCATATTGTTTCTAGTGTATATAACATCATCTATGTACAAGAAAAATAAGAGTATCGCAGTGACCTTGATCATAATGTATTGTGTAGGCTCACTTTTACTCCTCTTGAATCCTTTATCGAAAAGTGTTGATCAATTCTATTATACCATGCTCGAGGAGCTTTCTTTAAGCCTAAATGTAAATACCCAAATTCTACCCTTGAAATTTTTTCCTTATTTAATCCATTTATTCCTACACTCTTCACTATACCTTAACTACTCGGTATTCATTACTTAAAACTCGGTTATCATACCATACTACAACACTTCTTTATATGACAGAAAAACATAATTCATATATTTCTTTTCCCGATAATTACCGCATACGACTAGCTATGGGTTTCCAAAATACCAATAGCTATGAATATCCAGTATTACAAAAAAAATGTAGAAAGTCATTTAGTTAAAATTACAATCATCCAAGTAGCAATTTACATCACAAAAAGAAAATAAGGAATCCAAGTTCTAAGCTCATAAGGCCTCGAACCAAGCATCCTCAACTATCTTGTTTACCTACAGTGGTATTATCAACGGCAAATACACACAACATACAAAGGAGTAAGTCATCAAGACAATAAATACCATTATAAGATAACCCACATATTAAGGGGTTAGTAAACCGTTTTAAAAATTCATTTTTTCTACATCACTTCAGCCAAAGTTTCGTTACATAACTTGAGCCAAAGTACCGCTACATAAATTGAGCCAGAGTATCACTACATAACTTGAGCCAGAGTATCGCTACATAACTTGAGCCAAAGTATCGCTACATAACTTGAGCCAAAATATCGCTACATAACTTGAGCCAAAGTCGCTAACCAATCATGGTCGGCTAAAAACGTATTTTCTTTTCATTGATACACTATCGATTCATAAACATTAAATTCACGCATTCTTTATTACAAACATACCCATATATGTTTACAATAACTAAGCGATTCATAACTTTATCATTATCCAAAACCAGAAAAATCCACACATTTTTCCTTTCAATATGCTACTTAAAGACTTCTCCTTACCTTGGTGAGTGTTGGGTTTGGTTCTTGGCAACTTCGCAAGGTCCACCGACACCGCCTCCAACTTTAGGATCTTTCCTCATTCCCACCATATAACACAATATTAGTCATTTATTCTAAATATCACATAAAAAACTCATATTGCATTATTTAACCATACAAGATATTTAACATATTTTCAATGTTCCTAAACTACTTTCATAATAAGTTTACAAATATCTAAAACATACATATTCATCTCATATTTCAACCGTAGAGTGCATACTCATCTTCTACCTCTAATATTTTACTCATTTTCCTCTTTAACCACATTTTCACTTTTAGGATTTTGGGGTTTTCATGAATCAACCCACAAACTCTTTCCATTCTTGCAATACCAACTCTAAATCAAGAGTTTACAAGAGAAAAACAACATAAAACGAACCATAACTCAAAAGGGCGAGTTTCCATGGTTTCTCATATTTCGAGAAGAGATCCAACATACCCAAAACAAGTTTCAAAGGGAAGAAGAGAGTTAGAATCAAGAGTTTTACCTCTTCTCAAGCTTCTAGATGAGTATCAAAGCTCATTGCCCTTGTAAAAGATCTCTTTTCTCACCTCTCTTCAATTCCTAACCCTAAAATGTGTTTGGGGTTTCTCATTTAATGCCAACTCGTCGGGTTCTCGCTAAAGCGAGCCCATTCTCGCTCAAGCGAGAAAATCCCGTCTATTTTAAAGACTCAAATTTGACCCTCTCGCTCAAGCGAAGGAGTCTCGCTCAAGCGAGAATCTCACAGCCTCAACAGGTTCCAAAATGCCACTTCTCGCCCAGGCGAGACAACTCTCGCTCAGGCGAGGCCACTCTCGCTCAAGCGAGAAAATTCTCCCTCAAGCGAGAATCCTTCAGTATAGCCCAGGATTTCACCCTCACAAGTGAGCCTCTCTCACCCAGGCGACAATTCTCTCGCTCAAGCGAGACTCCCAGGACTGATACTATAATTTTAAAGACTTAAATTAAGGGTGTCACACTAAAAGCCTCTCCTACAAAACCCACCACAAAAAAACCAAAAGGAGAACAAAGACTACTATCCAACCAAAAAGAAAATAATAAACACTAACAATAAATCCAAGCATAAAACTGGGTTAGGAAATCATTTAAACCAAGATATAATAAAGGGTTTATGTCGACCTTTAACTTGGGGTTTTGGCAAGTGTACTTTATATATACCAACTTGTATATATTCTAAATTGCAGTTGTGATTGTGTTTAGTACAATTAATTGTAGAACATTTGGGAAAATATAGCCACAATTGTGGTAATGATACCTATATTTTTAATATAAATGCAATCACAATCCCTAAACGAATATTACAGTAGCTTAATTTAAAATGTTGAGTCCATATATCTATATATATAGAGAGAGAGAGAGAAATAGATAGAGAGAGAGAACAAGAAAGTGACATGTCTAGCACTTAAAAGTGTCCCATTGTTTGTGTACAATCAAATAAAAACCTTGATAATTGTCATAGCTTGAGGTTAATATTCGAAACTAGCTAAACCTTCCTATTTAAACTTTTAGGTACATAGCTAAACCTTCCTATTTCTAAATATAACTTATTTCTTGCATGGGAAACTCCCTTGGCCATAGCTTTACAAAACAACTTCAACAAAGTCCAATTAAATCCTAACTACTCTACCCTATATAATCACTTCCATGTATTTCTACTTCTCAAATCTACAATACCAAACATTCTCTTTCTTATCTCAGTTTTCTCTCCAATTTGAATTCATTCAAGAACAATATCATACATCATGGCTTCTCATCTTACCCATTCTAACCAGTATGTTTTGGCTATTGTAATTGCCATCATAGTTTTCACTCCAAAACTTACTTCTGCCAAGAAATCTAAGATAATTGGCTTGAAAATGAATGTAATTGATAAATGTTGGAGATCAGATCCTGAATGGAGAAAGCATCGTCCACAACTTGCTACATGCTCTATGGGTTATGCTGGCAAGATGACAAATAACATTGGTGAAGACCTCGTCCATTATAAAGTTACTGATCCTAGTGATGACCCTGTAAACCCTAAACAAGGCACCTTAAGGTATGGTGCTTCTGTGATCCAAGGGAAAGTATGGATTACATTCCAAAGAGACATGGTTATTAGGTTAATGAGACCACTTCTCATTAGTAGTTTCACTACCATTGATGGTCGAGGAGTTAATGTCCATATTGCTCATAATGCATGCTTGATGATCTATAAGGTAATAATATACAATTCTTACTATATAAGTTCAATCAATTTATCCTTCAAGGTGTTTAATATCCGATATATTTATCTTTACCTCTTAATTATTCTAACTCTCAGCATTGTATTTAATGTTCGCAGGATACAACACTAAATCTTCTTTTATGAGGGCCAAAATGGTCATATTTTATAAGGACTACATTTTTTTTAAAGTTTTATTATATTCTTTATACACATTGCATTTTAAAAAAATGAAAGGAGCCTTAAATAATATCTTTGTTTTGATATACAATTTGTATAACTCTCCCTTCTAGCTATAACTAAACTAGCACATTATAAATATTGTTTACTTCATGCATTAATTACAACTTTCCAAATTACAAATAATTATTGATTGATTACTATCTTTAGGCTACCAACATAATCATTCATGGCCTACGAATTCATCATTGCAAACCTCAAGCACCCGGGATGGTGATGGGTTCTAATGGAAAGGTTATGCCTTTAGGTCAAGTAGATGGAGATGCAATAAGATTGGTTACTGCTTCAAAAATTTGGATTGATCATAATACACTTTACAATTGCCAAGATGGTCTTCTTGATGTCACACGAGGTTCCACTAATGTGACTGTCTCTAACAATTGGTTCAGATTTCAAAACAAAGTTATGCTTTTGGGTCATGATGATGGATATATTAGAGATCATAAAATGAAGGTTACAGTGGTGTACAACCATTTTGGACCTAATTGTAACCAACGCATGCCCAGGTAATTAATTGTTTAACTAAAAAGATTAATATATACACATATGTAACTGCATTAGATGATATTAATTTATACTGATTAAGTAAAAAACATTACAGGATCCGCCATGGATATGCACATGTAGTAAATAATATGTACTTGGGATGGTTGCAATATGCCATCGGTGGAAGCATGGAACCTAGTCTCAAAAGTGAAGCTAACCTCTTCATAGCACCAACTTCAGGGAGTAAGGAGGTAATCAATTTTAGTAATTTCATTTCAAATAGTTATTCATCCATTGTATTTTAAATTGCAATTATGACATAATATTAAGGTTTTGTGAGTTTACGTAATGGGCTGTGCTTTCCCACAATTTTTCCCACAATTTTTGGCAATTATAATAAACACAACATAACCTTAATCGCAATTTAAAAAGAATGATGGTTAGTGAATAGATCTCATCAACTAATAAAAGACCAATAATGGTTTAAGCATTGTTTTGCTAATTATATAATGTGTGTAGGTTACATGGAGAAAAGTGGGTAACACAAATGGGAATAAATGGCAATTTCATTCGGTGAAAGACATTTTTGAAAATGGAGCATCCTTCAAGGCAACAAAAGGTGGATATGTTCCAAAGCCAAATTATAACCGGGACCAAGCTTTTAAAGTTGCTGATGCCAAATCTGTGAGATCATTGACAAGTTCATCAGGTGCATTACGATGCAGTAAAACCTCTATATGTTGAAGTTCAAATAGAACAATGATCTATTGAATTTAACTAGTGATATTAAAACTCGATTATTTTTATTGATATCAAATTTAAATATAATAAATGTTGGGGACGTATACTCCAAATCTACTGGATTCTCCACTGAACTCTATATTTGGATTTACATGACTTATTATAAATTGAGAAATAATTCACCAGAATGATTATATAATTCATACTTAAATATCACATTGAGAAATTCAATCAATAGGGAAGTCTAATTATAGCAAGTCTACTAGAATTGCACTTACGATACAAAAAGTGTCTACCACAGGGTTTTCAATTCCTGACTAATCCAAGAATAAAATTTAAAATCGGTCCAAAATAAACCATAATCACAAAATAAATGAATGTGGTAAATTTCGTGATGTTCATTTGATATGACTAAAAATATGTGTTTTCTAAGTAATATATTCCTACATATAGGTAAAATATTATACAATAACAATGATATTTCTTTTGATAAATATAATTAAATTACTGCTATTAGTGTTTGGGATGTGTAACACCCTAAATTTAATTCTTTAAAATTATAGTATCAGTCCTGGGATTCTCTCTTGAGCGATGGATTCTCGCCTGGGCGAGAAAGGCTCACCTGGGAGGGTGAAATCCTGGGCTATACTAGAGGATTCTCGCCTGAGCGAGGGTTTGCTCGCTTGAGCGAGAGTGGTCTCGTCTGAGTGAGAAAAGTGACATTTTGGACCTGTCGAGGCTGTAAGATCCTCGCTTGGGCAAGAGTTTCCCTCGCCTAGGTGAGAGGGTCAGATATGAGTTTTTAAAATAGGCGGGATTTTCTCGCTTGAGCGAGAATGGGCTCGCTTGAGCGAGAATGGGCTCGCTTAAGCGAGAACCCAACGAGTGCATTAAATGAGAGAAACCCCAAATACATTTTTAGGTTAAGATTTGAAGAGAGGTGAGAGAAGAGAGCATTTCCAAGATCTGGTCTTAGATCTGGTCATATAAAACCAACCAAGACAATATTTTCACTTTCTCTTAGATCTGGTCTTTCCATATGAGAGACCCGTATAAGTGAGAGTGATGGTTAAAAGAATCTTTTCATAATTGAAGCGTCATTATAGATAAGTTATCAGAGTTTATCCTTCTTTTACACTAATTTTTCAACCCCATTGTTAAAATTGGAATTTCTCTAAGAAAAAGATAGAAGAATGAATGGAATATAGAAATGAATTCCAAGGTCAAGTGATCTTGAATGAAATCTTATTCAATCAGAATCAATCTTCCAGAGGAAGTTACAAGTTCATAAGTGTTGTGTTACGGATTGCTCCAATCTGTTTCTCTCCCTTATTTTCTAACTTCTGAAAAATTAACTTCCTATCTCAAGTAATTTCTATTTATAGAATATACATTTGCAGCTCTAACTAACCAAAACAGAAAAATAACTACTTTTCTCTTTAAGAAATTACTTTATTCCTTCTTACATACACGTGCTTAATGGGAAGTCTCTCCCTCTTACTATCACCTATCACCACGTCAAACTTTAAAAGTATCCTTTTGTTTAAAACCAAAGACTGTGTTATTTTCAATTTAGGGCAGTTTTAGATCACATGGAAGTTATCATTCAATCACATCAATCATATCAATCAACAACAATCATCAAAGGTCCATTCATTCGAGTTCACAAAAGTTGATGGATTTTATGCCATCCCAATCGAAATAAGAAATCATGAGTAGTACAATAGAACATTTGTGCATGGGTCTTAACCCTTATTCCATTGCTTTCAAATGATCATATATTACTCATCTCATACATAATGTACATACATATATATAAATATACAAATACATACATACTTTGAAGCATATCTATATAAGTCACAATATTCACATTAATAATATTACAATTGACATGAGTTTCATGCATCACATAGAATATTTTTAGCCAATCGTACATGCATCTCCCCTAACCTTAACATCACATACAAGAAACCAAGACTTTTTGGGACAATCAAATCAATATAACCTTATAAGCATTTTTGGACTTAGATGCTAAAATATTATGAAGTTGTTAGAATTATATGTCAAAGTATTCTATAAAAAAAAATCAGAATAGACGCCAAAATGTTATGATATTGTTAGACTTAGATGTGAGAGCATTCTTTCAAAAAACATTTTCACATTTAGATGATGAAATGTTATGATGTTGTTGGATTTAGACGCTAGAGAATTCTTTAAAGAAAACTATTTTGGACTTGTATGTTGAAATGTTATGATGTTGCAGGAAATAGAAGTGAGAGCATTCTGTCAGGAAAAAATATCGGACTCGAATGCTGAAATATTGTTATGTTGTTTGACTTACACATAGAGCATTATTTCAAAACAGATTTTCGAACATAGACGCCAAAATTTTATAATGTTGCAAGAATTAGACGCCATAACATTCTTTATAAAACATTTTTGGACTGGGATGCCAAAATGTTATGACATTGCTAGACTTAGATGTTAGAGCATTCTTTCAAAATATATTATTGGACTTCAACACCAGAATATCTTATCAGCATGCTCAGACTCATACGTTGAAACATTGATGAGATCATTGTTTTCCCAATTTCCGATGTATCAGACCTATGTTATTGGTTTTATTTATTTTCCTGAATTCTGGAAGTACCTCGACGTGCAACTTCGATATTTTTGTTTCCCTTGATTCTAGTAGTTTTCTGACCTACATGTTTTGTCAGTGGTAAGGTTACACCTAAAATAATGTTTGTTGCAGGGTAGAGCGTCATGTAAAACAAACCACACAAATATTTTCACTCTCTCTGAGATCTTGGCTTTCCAGATGAAAGACCAATATAAGTGAGAGTAATGGTTAAAAGAACCTTCTGATAATGGAAGTGTCATTATATGCAATTTATTATATTTTATCATTCTTTTACATTAATTTTTGGAACGTCACAAGTATCCTTTTGTTCAAACTGAAAACTATGCTTTTTTTTAATTTGGGGCATTTTTTATCACATGGAAGTTATCATTCAATTATACCAATCCATAACAATCATCAAAGGTCGCTTCAGTTGAGTCCACAAAATTTGATGGATTTTATGTCATCTCAAAAGAAAAAAAGAAAGCATGAGTAGTAGTACGCTAGAGCATTTGTGCATGGGTCTTACCCTTATTCCACTGCTTCAAAATAAACATATATTACTCATCTTATACATACATACATACATTCTTTGAAGCATATCAATATACAAGTCAATGCATATTCACATTAATAATATTACCATCAACATAATTTTCATGCATCACATAGAATACTCTCAAACAATCGTACATGCATCTTCCCTAATCATAACTTCACGGACGACCAACCAAGACTTTTTGGATATTTACGCTAAAATATTATGAAGTTATTAGAATTATATGTCAGAGCATTCTATCAAGAAAAATTCAAAATTAGATGCCAAAATGTTACGACATTGTTGGATTTTGATGTTAGAGCATTCTTTCAAAAAACATTTTCGGACTTTGATGTTAGAGCATTCTTTCAAAAAACATTTTCGGACTTAGATACCGAAATGTTATAATATTGCTAGATTTAGATGTTAGAGCATTCTTTAAAGAAAAATATTTTGGACTCGTACATCGAAATGTTATGATGTTGCTGGAAATAGAAGTGAGAGCGTTCCTTCAGGAAAAAAGACAATATCGAACTCATACGCGAATATATTATTATGTTGTTAGACTTACAACATAGAGCATTGTTCCGAAAAATATTTTCGCACATAGGCGCTGTGACACCCTTAATTTAAGTCTTTCAAATTATAGTATCAGTCTTGTGATTCTCGCTTGAGCGAGGGATTGTCGCCTGGGCGAGAGAGGCTCACCTGGGAGGGTGAAATTCTGGGCTATACTGAAGGATTCTCGCTTGAACGAGAGTTGCCTCGCTTGAGCGAGAGTGGTCTCGCCTGAGCGAGAGTTGTCTCGCCAGAACGAGAAAAGTGACATATTGTAACGACCCGATTTTCTACCCTTGAAATTTTCTACCCTTATTTAATCCAATTCCATGCATTTAACGATAAGTCATAATTACCAAGTGAATAAATTTATTTAAAAGATCTTTCTCTTCATCCTCACACCCGATCTATGAACCAAAAGGACATACACAATCCGATAGCAGAAAAACATAATTCATATTAGTATAACCTAGTAACTACCGCATACAATTAGCTATGGGTACCCATAGCTACATATATCCCGAGTTACTAGACTCCATGATCAAAATCATGTACAAAATAGTATTCATAGTACAATTAGTTGATTAAATTACAATCAATTGAAGTTACAAAATAATGGATAAAGAGACATCAAAATAAAGGTCTCTAATCTCCTACTCAAAAATCATCCTTTCTCCGTCCACCTACCTGCAATGGGATTAACATTTACCAAACAACACAAAGGAATAAGTCATTAACTCAATAAAATTTCAATGTAAGTTAATCCACATTTAATAGAGTTAAACAATGATATAAGTTAAGTCCACTTAAAACCATTTTCGTCATTTGTACTTTTTAAAAACCATGCTACATAACTCGAGCTAGAGTCGCTAACCCATTCCGGTCGGCTAAAACGAGTTTTATTTTCATTGGCACTCCACCAATACATAAACCATAAATCCACCCATCATCACTACAAACATACCCATATATATTTGTAGTGAGTAAGTGATTTACCATTTATTACTTTGTTTCCGAGTTTTATTTCCATTGGCACTCCACCAATAAATAGATAATAAATGCACCCGACATCATTACAGCATAGCGTAAATGCCTGTAACTACAAAGTGACTTATAGTTTATTGTGTTATCCGAGTTTTATTTCCATTGGCACTTCACCAATAAATGGACAATACATGCTCCCGACATCATTACAGCATAGCGTATATGCCTGTAACTACAAAGTGACTTACAGTTTATTGTTTTATCCGAGTGTTATTTCCATTGGAACTCCACCAATACTTAGTCAATAAATGCACCCGACATCATTACAACATAACGTATATGCTTGTAACTACAAAGTGACTTACAATTTATTGCTTTATTCCGAGTTTTATTCCATTGGCACTCCACCAATACAAAAATGATAAATACATCCGACATCATTACAAACATATCCACGTATGCTTATAACTACAAAGTGATTTACATTTCAGGATTTCATTTCGAGTCTTAATTCCATTGGTACTCCCCCAATAAGTTAACCGTAAATTCACTTCAAACCATTATCAACATGCCCATATCTTACGGTATGGCCCATGATTTCACCCTCCCAAGTGAACCTCTCTCGCCCAAGCGAGAATCTCTCGCTTAAGCGAGGATCCCAGGACTAATACTATAATTTTAAAGACTTAAAATTTGGGGTGTTACAATCCTCCACCTCTTATAAGAATTTTCGTCCCCGAAAATTAAACATACCACGATTCGAACAAATGAGGGTAATCCTCCCTCATCTCTTGCTCAACTTCCCAAGTAGCGTCTCCTTCATCCACTTGACTCCACAACACCTTTACCAAGGAAATCTCCTTGCCTCTCAATCTCTTTACACTGGTATCCATGATTCTCACGGGCAACGTTGCAAAAGTCAAATTATCCTTCAACTCTATCTGATCGGACTCAACCACATGAGATGGATCTCCAACATATTTCCTCAACTGAGACACATGAAACACATTATGGAGATTGGACAACAACGGAGGTAAAGCAATATGATACGCTACCAGTCCAATTCTCTTCAATATCTGATATGGCCCGATAAATCGAGGAGTCATCTTACGGGACTTCAACACTCTACCGATACCGGTAGTCGGAACAACTCTCATGAATACATGATCTCCCTCGTTAAATTCAAGAGGTTTTTGCCTCTAATCATAATAGCTCTTCTGTCGACTTTGGGCGATTCTCATATGTTCCCGGATTTTCTTGATCTTATCCGTCATCTCATGGACCAGTTCGGGTCCCCAATATCAAGTTCTCCCCAGTTTCAAACCAACTAACTGGAGTTCGGCACTTCCTACCATACAACGCCTCATAAGGTGCCATCCCAATACTCGAATGGAAGCTATTGTTGTAGGTAAATTCGATCAAGGACAACATGCTATCCCAACTCCCTGGTTGTTCTAAGACACGAGCCCTTAAAAGGTCCTCCAATGACTGTATTGTCCTTTCTGATTGACCGTCCGTTTGTGGATGATAAGCTGAACTCAACTTCAACTTAGTTCCCAAAGCGGTTTGCAAACTAGTCCAAAAGTTTGAAGTGAAACGACGGTCCCTATCCGACACAATGCTTGACGGTATTCCATGCAAGCGAACAATTTCTCGGATATACAATTCTGCCAACCTCTCCAAAGAGTACCTCAGGTTCATAGGCAGAAAGTGAGCAAATTTAGTTAACCGATCCACGATCACCCATATCGAATCATATCCTCTCTGAGTCTTCGGAAACCAGACACAAAATCCATGGAGATACTATCCCACTTCCAAACGGGAATTTCTAGTATTGTAACTCTCCCGCCGGTCGTTGATGCTCAATTTTTGCTTTCTGGCATATCAAACAACTCGAAACATATGATGCCACATCTCTCCTCAATCCAGTACACCAAAACAACTTCTTCAAGTCTTGGTACATTTTCGTTGTCCCGGGGTGTGAAAGCTCATCATGCTCTTATGGGACTCCTCCAAAATACTATTCCGTAGCCCTTCATCACGAGGCACACACACTTCCCTTGTAACGCATCATCCCACTGGAGTCCGTTACAAAGTCGGTTTCCTTTCCACTCATCATCAAATCTCGTTTGTCCATCAACTCAGTATCTCCAACTTGCATTACTCGGATTTGATCAAATAGTTCGTTCGTGACCTTCATCAAACCCAATATCATACTAAGAGGTTTCATCTGGACGTCTAGGTTCATATCCCTGAACTCCTCTATCAGCTTCCCTTCCCTAATCATCAAAGCTGACATGTGCAAAGATTTCCGACTGGGTGCATCGGCTACTACATTAGCCTTCCCTAGGTGGTACTGCAATCCAAAATCGTAGTCCTTTAAAAATTCCATCCATCTCCTCTGTCTCATATTCAGCTCCTTTTGATCAAACAGATATTTCAAACTATTGTGGTCGCTGTACACCACAAACCTTATACCATAGAGATGGTGCCTCCAAATTTTCAAAGCGAAGACCACTGCAGCCAATTCTAAATCATGTGTAGGGTAGTTCTGCTCATGTGTTCTTAACTGACGAGAAGCATAGGCAACCACTTTCCCCTCTTGCATCAGGACACAACCCAAACCTTGCTTGGAAGCATCGCAATAAACATTTAAATCCTTATCCATACAAAGAAGAACCAACACTAGCGTCATAGTCAACCTTTGTTTCAACTCTTGAAAGCTTTCTTCGCAACAGAGTGTCCACACATACGGTTCTCCTTTCCTAGTAAGCTTAGTCAATGGTAGGGCCAACTTCGAAAATCCCTCAATGAATTTCCGATAATAGCCTGCCAAACCCAGGAAGCTCCAGATTTTAGTAACCGACTTGGGCACGGCCCATTCCACAACCGCTTCAACTTTTGAAGGATCCACAGCTACCCCTTCCTTGGTTATCACATGCCCAAGAAAGTTCACCGACTCCAGCCAGAAATCACACTTAGACAATTTAGCATACAACTGGTTCTTACATAGGAGTTCTAGAACAATCCTCAGGTGCTCTACATGTTCCTCTTGGCTTTTGGAGTAAACCAGAATGTCATCAATAAATACCACTACAAATGAATCCAAATACGGATGGAAAACCCGATTCATGTAGTCGGTAAATATTGCTGGAGCATTCGTTACGCCAAAAGGCATGACCAAATATTCGAAATGTCCATACCTTGTCCTAAAAGCAGTCTTTGGAATGTCATCTGTTTTCAACCGAAGTTGATGGTAACCCGATCGAAGATCAATCTTAGAAAACACTATCGCCCCTCTCAACTGATCCATCAAGTCATCAATCTGAGGCAATGGGTATTTGTTCTTAATCGTAACCTTGTTCAACTGCTTGTAATCGATACACAATCGCATACTACCGTCCTTCTTCTTAACTAGCAAACAGGTGCGCCCCACGGCGAGACACTCGGGCGAATAAATTTCTTAGCCAACAATTCCTCAACCTGCTTTTTCAGCTCAGCTAACTCTAACGGTGCCATTCTATGAGGAGCTATAGAGATGGGTCCCGTTCCCGACACTACATCAATGGAGAATTCAACTTCTCTCACTGGAGGCAATTACGGAATATCACCAGGAAAGACTTCCGGAAATTCACTAACTATCGGAATGTCCTCAACCTTGGATTTTTCAATACCTTCCAGGGAGGCCAACAACATGAACACGGCCCCTCCTTCCTTACAGGAAGTTCTGACTTCCTTTGCTGACATCGGCTTCATACAACCGACCTCCTCCGAAATCCCATATGGATTTCCAAACATCACGGTCTTATCAGCACAATTAAGCACCACATGATTTGCTGACAACCAGCCCATCCCCAAAATCAAATCTAACTGGGATAGTGGTAAGCAGATTAAATCCACGGTAAAATCCCTACCGTTTACCACCACCGGACACCGAGACACAACTGTCGACACCACCAAAGGAACATCAGTTGGGGTGGACACGACCATGTCGAAAGGCAACGGTTCAGTTTGTTAATTCAGTCTATCCACACAGTCAATAAATACAAAGGATTGTGTCGCTCCTGAATCAAACAACACTAAAAGGGGAATACCTGACACCATGCAATTACCTTTAATCAGGCGAGGCCCAAAGTGTTTGGGAGGAATCACCCTAAATGTCGCCGCTTCATCAGCTGCCAAATCATCTTCATACACCCTACACTTGTTCACCAGGGTAGGGAAATCAGCAATCTCTTGGTGCCCAAACATACTTTTCAACTTGGGCTTCAAACCCGATTCGAACTTGGCGCATTTGGACCTTCCGTCAATTTCCAACTTGGCGTAGGGGCAAAACCGAGCCAACTCTTCAAACTTGGCCACGTAGTCTCCTACTAACATGTTCCCCTGTTCTAGCTTCAGGAATTCCATTTCCTTCTTCATTTTCAAATCAGCGGGAAAGTACTTGTGTAGGAACTTCTCCTTGAAGGTACCCCAGGAGATCAATCGTCCTTCGGCTTCCATCTGTCGCCGAGTATACTCCCACCAGTTCTCAGCCTCGGTCACCAACATGTAAGTAGCATAGGTTAGCTTCTGAGCCTTAGTGCAGTTCATGGCTCTGAAGATCCGCTCTACCACTTGGATCCACTCAATGGAAGCTTTAGGAGCAAATCCCCCTTGGAACTGACTGGGGTTCCTCCTGCAGAAGTCATCTAAGCCCCGATATTCCGCCAGCCCAGGTGGAACTAGTGGATGTGGATTCGGGCAAGGTGTCGGATTCTGGTTCAGATTCTGCAAATTCTCGTTGACCTGCTATAGTGCCGCCACCATTTGAGCTAATAAATCATTTGGGACATTCTGACTCGCCCCTCTTCCTCCTCCTCTTCCTGCCATGAGTACATGTACTCACTTAATTGTTAGTAAGCGAATTTGTATAAACACGGTGCACACAACACTTAACATTTAGCATCATTCAAACAACTTCAGCACATAAAGGATACAAAGAAGCATGCAAGGCCATATCCTAGGTCGCAGGATTAGCTATGCTCTGATACCATATTGTAACGACCCGATTTTATACCCTTGAAATTTTTTCCTTATTTAATCCAATTCCATGCATTTAACGATAAATCATAATTACCAAGTGAATAAATTTATTTAAAAGATCTTTCTCTTCATCCTCACACCCGATCTATGAACCAAAAGTACATACACAATCCGATAGCAGAAAAACATAATTCATATTAGTATAACCTAGTAACTATCGCATACAATTAGCTATGGGTTTCCAAAACACCCATAGCTACATATATCCCGAGTTACTAGACTCCATGATCAAAATCATGTACAAAATAGTATTCATAGTACAATTAGTTGATTCAATTACAATCAATTGAAGTTACAAAATAATGGATAAAGAGACATCAAAATAAAGGTCTCTAATCTCCTACTCAAAAATCATCCTTTCTCCGTCCACCTACCTGCAATGGGATTAACATTTACCATACACAAACAACACAAAGGAATAAGTCATTAACTCAATAAAATTTCAATGTAAGTTAATCCATATTTAGTAGAGTTAAACAACGATATAAGTTAAGTCCACTTAAAACCATTTTCGTCATTTGTACTTTTGAAAAACCATGCTACATAACTCGAGCTAGAGTCACTAACCCATTCCGATCGGCTAAAACGAGTTTTATTTTCATTGGCACTCCACCAATACATAAACCATAAATCCACCCGTCATCACTACAAACATACCCATATATATTTCTAGTGACTAAGTGATTTACCATTTATTACTTTGTTTCCGAGTTTTATTTCCATTGGCACTCCACCAATAAATAGACAATAAACGCACCCGACATCATTACAGCATAGCGTATATGCCTATAACTACAAAGTGACTTACAATTTATTGTGTTATCCGAGTTTTATTTCCATTGGCACTTCACCAATAAATGGACAATACATGCACCCGACATCATTACAGCATAGCGTATATGCCTGTAACTACAAAGTGACTTACAATTTATTGTTTTATCCGAGTTTTATTTCCATTGGAACTCCACCAATACTTAGTCAATAAATGCACCCGACATCATTACAACATAACGTATATGCTTGTAACTACAAAGTGACTTACAATTTAATGCTTTATTCCGAGTTTTATTTCCATTGGCACTCCACCAATAGAAAAATGATAAATACACCCGACATCATTACAAACATATCCACGTATGCTTATAACTAGAAAGTGATTCACATTTCAGGATTTCATTTCGAGTCTTATTTCCATTGGTACTCCCCCAATAAGTAAACCGTAAATTCACTTCTAACCATTATCAACATACCCATATATGTTCATAATGATTAAGTGATTCACATTTTATCCATTATCCACAACAGAAAATCCACGCATTTTCCAACACAATGCATAAATTAAAGACTTATCCTTACCTCGTTGAGTGTTGGGTTTGGTTTTTGGCGACTTCGTAAGTTCCACCGGCACCACCTCCAAACTTAGGATCTTTCCTCATTTCCACCACATAACACAATGTTAGTCATTCATTCCAAATAGCAAATAAATAACTTATATTGCATTATTCAACCATACAAGACATTTATCACATTTTCAATGGTTCTATACTCTTTTCATTATGATTTTTCAACCATCTAAAACATATATATATCATCTAATATTTTTAACATTATAAAGCAACTCGTCTTCTACCTTTAGCGTTTTACCCATTTTTCCTCTCTAACCACATTTTCTCTCTCTAGGGTTTTGGGGTTTCCATGAGTCAACCCACAAACCATTTCCATCCTTGGAATACTAACTCAAAACCAAGAGTTTACAAGGTACAAGCGACATAAAACGAACCATAACTCGAAAGAGAGAGTTTCAATGGTTTTACACACTTTGAGAAGAGATCCATAATACCAAAAATGGGTTCTCAAGAGAAGAAGAGAGTTAGGATAGAGAGTTTTACCTCTTCTCAAGATCTTGAACAAGAATCAAAGCTCCTAGACCCTGGGAATGCTCTCTTCTCTCACATCTCTTCAATTCTTAACCTAAAAATGTATTTGGGGTTTCCATCATTTAATGTTCTCATCAGGTTTTCGCTCAAGCGAGAAAATCCCGCCCATTTTAAAAACTCAACTCTGACCCTCTCGCTCAAGCGAGGGATTCTCGCTCAAGAATCTCATAGTGTCAACAGCCCCAAAATGCCATTTCTCCCCTAGGCGAGACAACTCTCGTTCAAGCGAGAATTCTCCAGTATGGCCCAGGATTTCACCCTCCCAAGTGAACCTCTCTCGCCCAAGCGAGAATCTCTCGCTCAAGCGAGGATCCTAGGACTGATACTATAATTTTAAAGACTTAAAATTTGGGGTGTTACACATATTGGACCTGCCGAGGCTGTAAGATCCTCGCTTGAGCGAGAGCTGCCTCGCCTGAGCGAGAGTTCTTTCGCTTGGGCGAGAGGGTTAGATCTGAGTTTTTAAAATGAGCGGGATTTTCTCGCTTGAGCGAGAAAAGGCTCGCTTAAGCGAGATCCCGACGAGTGCATTAAATGAGAAACCCCAAACACATTTTAGGGTTAGAAATTGAACAGAGGTGAGAGAAGAGAGCTTTTCCAAGGGCAATGAACTTTGATACTCATCTAGAAGCTTGAGAAGAGGTAAAACTCTTGATTCTAACTCTCTTCTTCCCTTTGAATCTTGTTTTGGGTATGTTGGATCTCTTCTCAAAATGTGAGAAACCATGGAAACTCATCCTTTAGAGTTATGGTTCGTTTTATGTTGTTTTTCTCTTGAAAACTCTTAGTTTAGAGTTGGTATTTAGTGAATGGAAAGGTTTTGTGGGTTGATTCGTGAAAACCCCAAAACCCCCAAAATGAAAATGTGTCAAAAAGGGAAAATGGGTAAAATGGTAGATGGAAAATATGAGTAAGGGTTCTAATGCAAAAATAGAAAGTAAATATGCATGTTTTAATATGCATGTTTTAACCCACTCCGACACCCACCAAGGTAAGGAGAAGTTGTTAATTACATATGACGATAGAAAATGTGTGGAATTTCTGAATATGTATATGATTTGAGAATGACTTGCCCTACGTGGTAATGTGAATGACTTGTCCTACGTGGTATTGTGAATGACTTTCCCTACGCGATATTGTGAATGAGCACTACATGGTATTGTGAATGACAAGCCCTACGTGGTACTGTGAATGACTTGCCCTACGTGGTATTGTGTATGACTTGCCCTACGTGGTATTGAATTGTATGTCTTGCCCCATGTGGTAATTAAAAGGTAAATATATATGTGGAAGGTAACGATATGGTGTGGTATTGATGAGTAAAGTGCTAAGGTATGGTAGGGATGAATGTATAGACAAAAGATGATGAATGAGATAGTATGAGATGGGCATTATGATATGTTGATTTTATATTTGAACACCAAGTCGTTTATTTAAACCTTTTAAAATGTGGATTATCGCTTAATGATATTTATTGAATTAATGACTTACTCCTTTGTATGTTTTGTATATTTGTCATTGATAATCCCATTGCAGATAGACAAGTAAATTGAGGAGGCATGGGTTTGATGCCTTAGGAGCTTAAACCTGGATTCTTCTGTTTACGCCTTTTTGCATCATGATTGAATATTTTGTGGAATTGTATTTGTAACTATGACCGCTATCATTCTTTTTGGATAATTGTAACTTTGGATATTTGTAGCTATGGGTATTTTGGAAACCCATAGCTAGTTGTATGCGGTAGTTACCCGAATGCATTAATATGAATTATGTTTTTATGTCAAATAAATGTGTATGTCATTATGAGTTCATGGTTTGAGTGAGGAAGGGGAAGCGAGATTTTAACATAGGGTTATTCGATTGGTAAATGTAAAATATAGGAAAATGTATGAAATTGGATTAAAATAAGAAAAAAAATTCATGGGTAGAATTTGGGTCCTTACAGGCGCCAAAATTTTATAATGTTGCAAGACTTAGACGCCAAAGCATTCTTTAAAAAAACATTTTTGAACTCAAACGCCAAAAAAGTTGATGTTATTGGACTTAGATGTGAGAACATTCTTTCAAAATACATTAATGGACTTTGACACCGGAATATCTTATCAACATTTTAAAACTCATACGCCGAAACAATGATGAGATCATTGATCTCTTAATTTCCGACAATGTCGGACCTATGTTCTTAATTTAATTCATTTTCCCAAATTTCGGGATTATCTCAACAAGTATCTTTGGTATTTTTGTTTCCCTTCATTCTGATAGTAGCCTTACCTACAAGTTGTGTTGATGTTTGTTGCAAGGAAGAGTATCATGTAAAACCAACCAAGACAATATTTTCACTTTCTCCGAGGTCTTGGCTTTCCAGATGTGAGACCAAGTATAAGTGAGAGGGATGGTAAAAATAATCTTATGATAATGAAATAACTATAGGCTTATAAGCATTTTCAGACTTAGACGTTAAAATATTATGAAGTTGTTGGAATTAGATGTTAGAGCATTCTATCAAAAAAATCAGAATTAGACGCCAAAATGTTATGACATTGCTAGACTTATATGTTAGAGCTTTCTTTCAAAAAACATTTTTGGATTTAGATGGCGAAATGTTATGACGTTGTTGGATTTAGACATTAGAGCATTCTTTAGAGAATAGTGCATGATTTCCCCAACCAGGGTTGTATGTGCTCGATGATGAATCGTACCTTGATTCTAACAAATGAGGGTAATCCTCCCTCATCTCACGTTCCACCTCCCAAGTAGCACCCCCTTCGTCTACTTGGCTCCACAATACTTTCGCTAAAGAAATTTCTTTGCCCTTTAGCCTTTTGACACTTGTATCCATGATTCTCACAAGCAACGTCATAAAAGTCAAATTATCCTTCAACTCTATCTGATCAGACTCGACCACATGAGATGGATCCCCAACATATTTCCTCAACTTGGACACATGAAAGACATTGTGTAGATTCGACAATAACGGAGGTAAAGCAATTCGATATGCTACCAGCCCAATTCTCTTCAACACTTGATACGGCCCAATAAATCGCGGAGTCAGTTTACGAGACTTCAACACTCTACCAATTCCGGTAGTCGGGACTACTCACATGAAAACATGATCTCCCTCGTTAAACTCGAGATGTTTCCTCCTTTAATCATAATAGCTCTTCTGTCGACTACGGGCTATTCTCATATTCTCCCTGATCTTCTTGATCTTGTCCGTCGTCTCTTAGACCAGCTCGGGTCCCAATATCAAGTTCTCCCCAGTTTCAAACCAACTCACTAGAGTTCGGCACTTCCTACCATTCAATGCCTCAAAGGGTGCCATCCCAATACTCGAATGGAAGCTATTGTTCTAGGTAAATTCAATCAAAGGCAACATGTCATCCCAACTCCCCGGTTGTTCCAAGACACAAGCACTCAAAAGATCCTCCAATGACTGTATTGTCCTTTCCGATTGACCGTCCGTTTGTGGATGATAAGCTGAACTCAACTTCAACTTAGTTCCCAATGCGGACTGTAAACTGTTCCAAAAGTTTGAAGTGAAACGGGGGTCCCTATCCGATACAATGCTTGACGGTATCCCATGCAAACGAACAATTTCTCGGATATAAAGTTCCACCAATCGTTCTAGGGAGTATCTCATGTTCATCGACAAGAAATGAGCAGACTTAGTCAACCGATCCACTATTACCCATATCGAGTCGTATCCTTTCTGAGTCTTCGGAAAACCCGGTAAAAAATCCATGGAGATACTATCCTACTTCCATATGGGAATTTCTAGGGATTGTAACTCTCCTGCTGGTCGTTGATGCTCAATCTTGGCTTTCTGACATATCAAACAACTCGAGAATATATGAAGCCACATCTCTCTTCATCCTAGACCACCAAAACAATTTCTTCAAATCTTGGTACATCTTCGTCGTTCCCGGGTGAAAACTCATCTTGCTCTTATGGGACTCCTCCAAAATACTTTTTTTTAATTCCTCATCAAGAGGCACACACACTCTCCCTTTGTAACGCAGCATTCCACTAGGGTCCGATACGAAGTCGGTTTCCTTCCCGCTCATCATCAAATCTCGTTTGACCATTAGCATGCTATCCTCAACTTGCATTACCCGGATTTTATCAAACATTTCATTTGTGACCTTAAGCATTCCTAACCATCAAAGCCGACACGTGCAAAGACTTCCGACTTAGGGCATCGTCCACCACATTGGCCTTTCCGGATGATACTACAACCCAAAATCGTAATCCTTAAGGAATTCCATCCACCTTCTCTTTCTCATGTTCAATTCCTTTTGATCAAACATGTACTTCAAACTCTTGTGGTCGCTGTATACCTCAAATCTCACGCCATAAAGATGGTGCCTCCAAATTTTTAAGGCAAAAACCACTGTAGCTAATTCCAAATCGTGGGTAGGGTAGTTTTGTTCGTGCGTCCTCAACTGTCGAGAAGCATGGCAACAACCTTCCCTTCTTGCATCAACACACAACCCAAACCTTGCTTGGAAGCATCACAATATACACTGAAGTCCCGATCAGTACAAGGAAGAACTAACACTAGCGCCGTAGTCAACCTTCGTTTCAACTCTTGAAAACTTTCTTCACAACGAAGTGTCCATACAAACGGTTCTCCTTTCCTAGTGAGCTTTGTCAATGGTAGTGCCAACTTCGAAAATCCCACAATGAATTTCCGATAATAACCCGCCAAACCCAGAAAACTCCTGATCTCAGTGACTGACTTGGGCACCACCCATTCCATAACCGCTTCAACCTTAGAAGGATCTACTGCTACTCCTTCCTTGGATATTACATGTCCGAGAAAGTTTACCGATTCCAACCAGAAATCACATTTTGACAACTTCGCTTACAACCGATTCTTACTAAGAAGTTCTAGAACTATCCTCAGATGCTCAGCATGTTCCTCTCGTCTTTTGGAGTAAACTAGAATGTCATCAATAAATACCACTACGAATGAATCCAAATACGGATGAAAAATCCGATTCATGTAGTCGGTAAATATTGCTGGGGCATTCGTTACACCAAAATGCATAACCAAATATTCAAAATGTTCATACCTTGTCCTATAAGCAGTTTTAGGAATATCATCCGACTTCACACGAAGTTGGTGGTAACCTGACCGAATATCAATCTTTGAAAACACTATCGCCCCTCTCAACTGATCCATCAAGTCATCAATCCGAGGCAACGGATACTTGTTCTTAATGGTAACTTTGTTTAACTGTCTGTAGTCGGTACACAACCGCATACAACCATCTTTCTTCTTAACCAAAAAAACGGGCGCACCCCACGGCGAGACACTAGGACGAATAAACTTCTTTGCCAACAAGTCCTCAACCTGCTTTTTGAACTCAGCTAACTCTAACGGTGCCATCCTATAAGGGGTTATAGAGATGGGTCCCGTTCTAGGTACCAAGTGAATAGAGAATTCAACTTCTCTCACGGGAGGCAATTCCGGAATATCACCAGGAAATACCTCATGAAACTCACGGACTATCGGAATGTCCTCCACTTTGGGTTTCTCAATACCCTCTAGGGATGCCAACAACATAAACACGACTCCTCCCTCCTTAAAGGAAGTCCTGACTTCCTTTGCCGATAACCGTTTCATAGAACTAACCTCACTAGAAATCCCACCTCGATTTCCGAATACCACGGTCTTATCAGCACAATTAAGCACCACATGATTTGCTGACAACCATTCAATCCCCAGAATTAGATCTAACTGGGATAGTGGTAAGGAGTTTAAATCCACGGTAAATGTCCTACCGTTTACCACCATCGGACATCGAGTCATAACTGTCGACACCACCACAGGCACATTAGTTGGGGTGGATACGACTAAGTCGAAAGGCAACAACTCAGTTTGCAATTTCAGTCTATCCATGCAATTAATAGATACAAAGGAGTGTGTCGCTCCCGAATCAATCAACACTAAAAGAGGAATACCTGACACCATGCAATTACCTTTAATCAGGCCATCTACACCCGATGCCTCTACACCACTCATGGTTAATACTCTACCAGTAGATCGAGGTCGTTCCGCCCTCATATCATTCACATTCTACTGTAGCTTAGGACAATACCTTCTGACATGCCCAACCTCCTTGCAATGAAAGCTGGTAAGTGTCGCTCCGGGGTATGAGTCACCGACATGAGTTCGGCCACATTTGCCGCACAAGGATGAAGAGTTCAACTGTGACCCCCCGACATTGACATGAGTCTTCGGCCCAAGCGAAGTATAACCCCGACTACCCGTTGGAGGAGAGTAAGGCTTCTGTTCCTCTTGAAACACCATGCCCTTCCTTTTTCCGTGCTAGAAGTTCCGTTGAGGGCCATAGTGTCATGGAGGGTTCCCTTTACACACAGCAGCGTCCCTTGTAAGGACCCAAATTCTACCCTTGAAATTTTTTTTCCTTATTTAATCTAATTCCATGCATTTAACGATAATTAAAATTACCGAGCGAATGAACTTATTTGAAAGATCTCACTTCCTTCCTCAAACCCAATCTATGAACCGAAAGTAACGTACCAAATTAGATAGCAGAAAAACATAATTCATATTAATGTAACTTAGTAACGGCCGCATACAATTAGCTATGGGTTTCCAAAATACCCATAGCTACATATATCACGAGTTACTAGTTTCCATGATTAATGCCATGTACAACAATCAGGTTTATAATTACAAAATAATTAGTTCAAGTACAACCAACGAGGTTAGAAAAGAATGGATAAGAGACATCAAAATAAAAGTCTCTAAGCTCCTAATCAAAAACTCCCATACTCCTTCCACCTACCTGCAATGGGATTAACATTGACAATACACCAAGAAACACAAAGGAATAAGTCGTTAAGTCAACAAATATCAATGTAAGTTAATCCACATTTAATAAGGTTAAATAAACGGTTTAAAATCAAGTTTTTTTAAAAGCCGATTTCAACGTTCATACTTTTGAAAACCATGCTACATAACTTGAGCCAAAGTTTGCTACATTGCTTGAGCCAAAGCTTGCTACATTACATGAGCCAAAGTTTGCTACATTGCTTGAGCCAAAGCTTGCTACATTACATGAGCCAAAGTTTGCTACATTGCTTGAGCCAAAGCTTGCTACATTACTTGAGCCAAAGTTTGCTACATTGCTTGAGCCAAAGCTTGCTACATTACTTGAGCCAAACATACCCATATATGTTTATAACAACTAAGTGATTTACGCTTCATTGCATCATTCCGAGTATTATTTCCATTGGTACTCCACCAATACATAAACGGTAAATCCGCTCCTCGTTGTTACAAACATACCCATATATGTTTATAACAACTAAGTGATTTACGCTTCATTTCGTCATCCATATTAGAAAATCCACACATTTTCTATCACAGTGCATAAGTTAAAGACTTATCCTTACCTCGGTGAGTGTTGGGTTTGGGTTCTTGGCAACTCCTCAAGTTCCACCGACACCGCTGTAACACCACGAATTTTCTGATTTGGAATTATGAATTTTTATGAGTTTTTATTAATTATTTATTTTATCAACGATTAATTGTAGAAATTAATCAGTGTGGATTTAGGCTAAGCCATAGTTGAATATTAGTCTTTTTTTGTGATTTACTATTTTGTGGTAAATTTTTGTAATTTTCTGTGACGAAATATTTTTGAACCGTCGTCGGGCCCAAATAGCCCGAATTCGGCCCAATAACTTGTTTTTGAGTTCCGTAACTCGGAATCGAATTCCGATTGCTCCATTGGCTTTGAAATATTATTTCGAGTCAAGATAGACATCAAGTTCATTCGGAACGCATTTCTAAATATTTTCACTCCAAATTCGGTGTTTCAAAGTTCTAACCGTAAACCAAAATCGGGAGATTGTATATTTCCGGACGAAATTATCCGAAGATGTTTGGACACGATGTTTATTGAGAAATTACATCATATCAATAAAGTTGGAAGTCATCATTTCATGAGCCACTTACTTGTTACACAAGTAATGCAAAAGCTTCCAAAAAACCCTAAATCACTCAACAAATCCTCTCACTCCACCACCATTAGACACATCACCTATGCTAGTCTAAAGCTACTTACTTTGCATTAAATTTTCTGATTTGATGAGGGTGAGGCTCTCCTATAAATACCTCACCCCATTCTCTCATTTTAATACTAAATTTCTTATACAAACTAAGGTAGTCTTTTATTTTATCTTCTTCATCTTCTTCTCATACTTCATAGAAAGTTATGAGCTTTTATTATTTTGTTCATAAAGTAGAGTTTATATTTGTTCTTTAAGTATTTTATGAAAGCATAACTAAAGGGGATGACAATAAAATCATATGAACCTTTATGTAGTTTTTGACTTTTGTAAATCTTGAAATTTCTTCCTTGTTCTTAGATGGAAAAACTATATCTTTGGACAAGGTTAGATGAGTTATTTATTTGGAAATATTAGAAATTATTGTTAGTATTTGAATATGTTTAAAGGTGATGATTTTAACATCAAGGGAACCTTTAATGTGTTTAGGAAAAAGTTTGTATTTTATTCTTGAAAGTTTATGATGTTGATGAGTTGTTGAAAATATTTCATTTTTAGAAAGTATTATGTTTTAAAAGTGGTTTAACATATTTTACTCTTTGATTCCCAAGTTAAAATAATGATTTGGGATAAAAGATGATTTATTAAAGTCTTGACTTCATAAACTTAAAGTGTGATGAAGTTTTAGATATTAAAGTAGTAGAAAGTCTTACCTTAGGATTTATTTTCATGACTATGAAAATAACACTTACTAACCCTTGAGGTTTTTTCCTAAAAAATTAGGTGTTAAGATGTTCATGAAAATTTGTTTTAGTAGTATACTTGAAATAATGAGAGTTACCTAAAAGTCTTGACTTTATAAACTTAAAGTGTTATGAAGTCTTAGATGGTAAAATGATTTAATAATGTTGAATCTTAGTTAAGTGAACTTACTTTAAAATGGTAAGATTTACTTAAAAAGTATTGATTTAAAAATATTGATTTTGTTTAAATTGACTTACTTTAAAAAGGATAAGTCTAGCTTAATGATCTTATTTTGAAAAGGTTGGTTTTAGTAAAAATGTTTTACTTACAAAAAAATAAGATTTATGAATTATTGGAAAAATGCAATGAAGTGGGAATACATGTCTAGAAAGGTTCTGTCTAAGGAAAGACTTGGTATTTAAGGGTGTCTTTATGACCCACCTCTCTTTCCTGGGAACTAGCCTGGTGTTTATCCACGGATTACGACATAATTTCGGTATAAGTTTTATTGAAAATTTTACTTTAAAAAGTATTATTTGATTGTAAGACTTTCGATGACAAATGATGATTCAAGGATATTCAACCTTGAATTGGATGGACGAAAGAAATTAAATTCATTTTAAATCGGAAGTTTTATCTTCTCGTAAATAGTTATTTCGTAAGTATAATAATTATCGTCATTTAACTAATTAACGTTATTTTGGCATAATGAAGAGTTAGAAAGGAGAACGAATCAAGTAAGCTCACCTGCAAACAGAGAACCTAACGACCCGACACACTCAGGTGAGAGAGAACACATCGCGACATAATGGTGTCCGAATATGGCACCCGGATCTCCAAACTATCTCAAAAGTTTGGAGTTATCTTGGGTTTTAAGAACTGTAACACTAAGCGATTTTTCGTATTGAATGATCATAGATCTCGATATGATGATTTATATTGATGTGATATAGTGTGTGCTAATATAAAAATTTATATTAGAATGTTGTGTGGCAATTTTCTGGGTGCAGGGATCGAAAAATGGCAAAACAGACGCGTTTCGGAAGCCCGGAAGAGACCAGGATGGTCCCGGTTCTGGACCATCCTCGCCTGGGCGTCCCAGGCTCGCTTGAGCGAGCTTGGCCTCGCCCGGGGCGAGCTCCCCCTTGCCTGGGCGAGCTACACAGCACCAGGATGCCCAGTTTTTCCTGCGTTGGGCGCTTGAGCGACGGTTCCGCGCTTGGGCGCGATCCAGGCAATGTGTTGCATTGTTTTTGAGTGTTTTATGGCTTACACATTGATCCTAATTGAATGTATGATATGTTTTCTATATAAACAAGATTGTGACTCAAAGTAAGGAGTCACGCAACCGCAAAAACCAAATGTTGTGGTTAGAGTCTGATTGGATTACTTACTATGTTCTTATCGATTGTTATAAAATGGATTGAATTACTTGCTATGAATGTATTGGATTATTTTGAGATTATTGGAATGGAATGGGCGTTGTGTCAAGGAAATCCGATGATGCCATGTAGCGATGTTGTTCACCCGTTGAGATTAAGCCATATGTTGGCTCCGGGATTCAACAATGGTTCGTAGTGGCGAGGATGAATGTATTTGTGCCTTCGTAGGAGTTGAGATTGATTGACTATTTTTTAAGATTGCATTTGATTATCATGATGTGACGAGCGTTGGAAAAATGACTCCGATGATGCCGCGGAGCGAGGTTGTCGACCCGTTGAGATAAAGCCATATGGCGGCTCCGGGATTCAACAACGGTCGTAGTGGTGAGGATATAATTATGAATGTACTTGTACCTTGTTAAGAACAAGTGTCCGACCATGGCGTCGTGACTTGGGGCAAGGCCTATCAAGGAACACTTGCTACTATACAGTGAGGTCGTTTGACCGTCCAGGATATTCAGCGACGGATCATAGTGGTAGGAGTGTGAATCCTTATTGAATGATAAAGCAAAAATCGGGTCCCATAAGAAGCATTCCTTTTGGAACGGACATCCTTTAGGAGATGTCTTAAGATGGGCCGATTATATAAAAGAATGATTAAGAGTTCAGATTTTGCTAACTTCGGTTAGAGAGCATGTGCATTATGAATAACGAAGTAGTGGAGAGAAAACATTACAGGATGACGTATGAGCACTGAGATGCAAGGAGGGCGACTTTGCTTGACGGTGGTTCATCAACAAAGCCTTGAGGGAGAGTCTAGGTGAGACGAGTCCCTTGTATTCCTAGGAGAGGATATCCTGTTGGATCGGACAGTTCTCACTGCGCAAACTAGACAATCTCTGACGACCCCTCGATTTGCAATCATGATCGATGAGAGGGATGCCCAGAAAGCGTTGCTACGACACCGTCCTGTTATGGACAGTTCCTTTGGAACAGATCGATCATTCATCCTTGCGAGGATGTTATTTTATTTTAGTGCGTACAATCGGCTTGGTATTGGACCTGTACTCTCGGTTGTTGCCGAATAGGCTATTTGGGTGGATAATGGTGTAAGGTGGATGAAATGACATATCATCCATACATTGCATTGCACGAACGTTTATTTTTATACTTGAGATATAATCATTATTCCTCTTTAGTATTGTGCATGTGAGATCCATGATATATTGATTACGACGATATATTTATACTTTACGATGACTGTATATTATTATGTGATTTGTCAGATGATTGAATTGCATGTTATGAAAAATATATTTTTGTCTGAGTGTCCTTTTCAGAGTAAGTCCACGCCGTCAATGAATTTTGTTCATTAGATGTCTTACTCTCTCTACTTGTCTATCCTGGTACTTGTTTATAATTTAGACAGATGGACGGGAACTCTACGCGTATACGGAGAACCCTTCCCGACCCTCCAAGCTCCTCGTCGGAGTAGATGGAGGATGAGTCAACTGAGATAGAGGCTGAGGCAGATGCTGACGAGGATGGAGTGATAGAGCTGGTGAACATAGAGAGTTCCATCGAGGTGATAGAACTCTCATCCGACTCTGGCACAGAGGAGGATCCCAGTGAGTGTTCTAGCACTGCTAGTAGTGCGGTATCTAGCCGTTGAGCTCTGGGTTTGCTGTGCAGTATAGCATTTTGATATGTTAGTTGGGCGATGTGTATGTTCCGCCATGAATAGATATTTTGTATAAATACTAACTGTTTAAGGATGAAGTAAATTCCAGGGAAGTATTGTATCATTCTAGTTACCGTTAGGTAACAGATAGTGATTTCTGCATAGTATGTTACTTAAGGTGATGTCCCGAAAAGGAAACATTTTAAAAAGGAAACAATATTTTTACATCACCAATTCAAAAAAAAAATTACCCATTTTTCCGCATTAAAATTTAGGTGTATTTTTCGGGGCGTTACAACCGCCTCCAACATTAGGATCTTTCCTCATCCCACCATATAACACAAGGTTAGTCACTTATACCAAATATCACATAAACAACTTATATTGCATTATTTAACCATACAAGATATTCATCATATTTTCAACATTAGAAAATAAACTCATCTTCTACCTCTAGCATTTTAACCATTTTCCATTTTAACCCCATTTTCTCTTTATGGTTTTGGGGTTTTCACGACTAACCCCACACACCCTCTCCTTTCCTGAAATACTAACTTTATACCAAGAGTTTACAAGATAAAATCACATAAAATGAACCATAACTCAAAAGGGTGAGTTTCCATGGTTTCTCTCACTTTGAGAAGAGATCCATAATACCAAAAATGGGTTTTCAAGAGAAGAAGAGAGTTAGAATAGAGAGTTTTTACCTCTTCTCAAGCTCTTGAACGAGAATCAAAGCTCCTAGACCTTGGGAATGCTCTCTTCTCTCACCTCTCTTCAATTCTTAACCTAAAATGTATTTAGGGTTTCTCTCATTTAATGCTCTCGTCGGGTTCTCGCTTAAGCGAGCTTATTCTCGGTCAAGCGAGAAAATCCCGCCCATTTTAAAAACTCAGATTTGACCCTCTCGCCCAACCGAGGGATTCTCGCTCAAGCGAGAATCTCACAGTCTCAACAGTCCCAAAATGTCATTTCTCGCCCATGCGAGACAACTCTCGCTCAAGCGAGAATCCTCCAGTATACCCCAGGATTTCACCCTCCCACGTGAACCTCTCTCGCCCAAGCGAGAATCTCTCGCTCAAGCGAGGATCCCAGGACTGATACTATAATTTTAAAGACTTAAAATTTAGGGTGTTACATCCGTCACCCGCACATTATCCTCATACATCCTACACTTGTTCACTAGTGTAGGAAAATCAGAAATCTCTTCGTGACCAAACGTCACCCTCAGCTCGGGTTTCAACCCCATCTCAAACTTTACACATTTGGACCTCCCGTCCAACTCTAGTTCAGCATATGGGTAATACCGATCAATTCCTCAAACTTGGCCACGTACTCCCCCACCGACATGTTTCCTTGCACTAATTGCAAGAATTCCATCTCCTTCTTCCTTTTCAGGTGTGCAGGGAAATATTTCTGGAAGAATTTACTCTTGAAAGCTCCCCACGTGATGATTTTCCCTTCGATCTCCATCTGCCTACGGGTCATTTCACACCAGTTCTCAACCTCTTTCACTAGCATGTAGGTGGCGTAGGCCACTTTCTGAGCATCAGAACAACTCATGGCCCTGAAGATTCTTTCCACTCCTTGGACCCATTCAATGGCGGCATCAGGAGCGAATCCACCTTGGAACTGACTGGGGTTCCTCCTACAGAATTTATCCAGGCCTCGGTACTCAGCTGGCCCAGGTGGAACTAATGGTTGCGAACTCGGACTTGGTGTCGCATTTTAGTTCAGGTGCTGCAAGTTCTCATTCATGTTCATCAGCACAGCAGCAATCTGGGCTAACAAGTCATTCTGACCCGATCCTCTTCCTCTTCCTCTTCCAGACATCTCCGTAACGGGTACCTACACTCATTCATTTTTCGGTAAACCATGTTTAACCAGACAAATCATCACATAACCACACAATAGTTCACTTAATTCACATAGTTAAATCAAATAGAGGTTTCAAAGAAGCAAGTATGGCCATACCCTAGGCAGCAGAATTAGCTATGCTCTGATATTTCACATATTCATTCCTGGTTGCCTTATTCACATTCGTTCGATTTAATAGAAAATCATAATTCATATATTTCTTTCCTCGATAATTACCACATATGAATAGCTATGGGTTTCCAAAACACCCATAGCTACTAATATCCAGTATTACACAAAAATGTAGTAAATCAAATAGTTATGAATACAATCATCCAAGTAACAATCTACATCACAAAAAGCAAAATAAAGGATCGAAGTCCTAAGCTCCTAAGGCCCCGAACTAAGCATCCTCAACTATCCTGTTTACCTGCAGGGGATTATCAATGGCAAATACAAGCAACAAACAAAGGAGTAAGTCATCAAAACAACAAATACCATTATGAGATAATCCACATTTTAAAGGGGTAAATCATTTTAAAATTCACTTTCTTTGCTGCATAACTTGAGCCGAAGTCGCTACACCCTTTAAGTGTAGCTAAAAACAGATTCCCTTTTCTTTTAAGACGAAAATGTGCTACATGTACTCGAGCCGGAGTCTCGCTTATATACTCAAGTCAGAGTTTCGCTTATATTCTCAAGCCAGAGTTTCGCTTATATACTCAAGCCAGAGTTTCGCTTATATACTCAAGCCAGAGTTCCGCTTATATACTCAAGCCAGAGTTTCGCTTATATACTCAAGCCATAGTTTCACTTATATACTCAAGCCAGAGTTTCGCTTATATACTTAAGCCAGAGTCGTTAACCATTCATGGTCGGCTAAAAATATATTTTCCTTTCCTTGATTTCACCATTTCTCATTTCCCGTAAATCTACGCCCACTTTAGTATAAACACACCCATATATGTTTATACTAAATGCATAATTCACAACTCAATCATTGCATAACCAGAAAATACACACATTTTCCATTTCCCGTAAATCTACGCCCACTTTAGTATAAACACACCCATGTATGTTTATACTAGAAGCATAATTCACAACTCAATCATTGCATAACCAGAAAATACACACATTTTCCATTTCAAATGCACAAATAAAGACTTATCCTTACCGCGGTGAGTGTTGGGTTTGGTTCTTGGCAACTTCACAAGTTCCACCGACACCGCCGCCAACTTTAGGATCTTTCCTCTTCCCCACCATATAACACAATGTTAGTCATTTATTCCAAATATCATATAAACAAATTATATTGCATTATTTAACCATACAAGATATTTAACACATTTTCAATGTTTCTAAACTACTTCCATCATAAGTTTACAACATCTAAAACATACATATTCATCTCATATAACATTAGAATTCTTAATCATCTTCTACCTCTAACATTTTACTCATTTTCCTCTTTAACCACATTTTCACTTTAGGGTTTTGGGGTTCTCATGAATCAACCCAAAAACCCTTTCCATTCTTGAAATACTAACTCTAAACCAAGAGTTTACAAGATAAAAACAACATAAAACGAACCATAACTCAAAAGGATGAGTTTCCATGGTTTCTCACATTTTGAGAAGAGATCCAACATACCCAAAATGAGTTTCAAAGAGAAGAAGAGAGTTAGAATCAAGAGTTTTACCTCTTCTCCAGCTCTTAGATGAGTATCAAAGCTTCTTGCCCTTGGAAAAGCTCTCTTCTCTCACCTCTCTTCAACTCTTAACCCTAAAATGTGTTTCGGGTTTCTCATTAAATGCTGTCTCTCTTCAACTCTTATCAGTCTCGGCATATTTTGTCTCAACATGCCTTGTCCAACAAGTGTTACTCTCATCGATTTCATGACATGTTGAATGAACATTTAACTCGACTAGTCTAACTTATCTTGTAGAACAACATTATAATTAAGTTAACTCAATGGCAAACTTAATAAATGATTTGGCTTCATCTTGATATTCCTTCGTCAATCCATTGGCATATATTAATCCAAAGGTTAATTGATGAGAAAAGAAAGCCATGTATTGATCCGTAAGAAGGAAAATAGTAGTAACTAACTTTTAAGAAGATCGTGAATGCATGAGTCTACCTAGAAAGGAATTTACAAGAAATTATAGTGAGCTTGACATTTGAAGAATAACAACTTTGTAGTTAATACTCAACTAATAAATAGAAGTCTTTTGTTCCGCTTGTTGTCCAATATGATATGTTCAGATAGTAAACTTCCTACTACAAAAACAAAACAATATATTTTTCAAATAGGACAAAATCACCTAATTCAAATAATAAAGGCATTACTGCACACCAACCTTGACATTTTTATGGTCCAAAACAGCATTCAAGATCTTGGCAGGAACGTAAAATCTTTTTAACGTATTGACCATCCAAATACTTAGATCCTAGAAGCCAGTACAAAGGCATCCTCCTATGTACATGTTTCTTCGTGATCACTACTGCATAATCCATAACTATAGCCTACGGGTAAGTGGCAACCTTGGATAGGGATCAGTTCAGAACTAATATATCTATAACATTTAGTTCTATGTGTAGATGTTAAAACCTGCACCAATTTTCAAAACCATACTACACCTCTCAGAAAGTATATTTATTTACTACACTTTCAAAGTATATTATTATTACTACACTTTCAAGTAAGAAAATTATACAAGAAAGTATCACAATTTCTGAAATTATTCATAGAATGTGAGCTATAAATTTTGGTAGTATTTAAGGAATGAAAGATTATAATGATGAAAATACAAGGGAAGACTTAGAAAAAATTAAATTAAATTAAATTATATAAGATATAAATCACCAGTAGTTGGCTTTCAGAGCTAAAAAAACAACACAAGCTCTAGTACTACTTAAATTGCTTTGCTTCTTATTAGCATGTCCTAGAAATGAAGAGTGAATGCTTATTTATAGGCTTCAAATACGACAAAGGTGGTTTGTGATATCTACATAATTCTACAAAGTTCTACTAATTATGATTTATGATTCTAGAATATTATAAGTTGGAAAATTCTAGAATGCTATCACCAACTTGCACTATCTACATAGTCATGGATATATTTGAAAAATTATATCATGATCTTCAATACTCCTCCTTGATACAGTTTTCTATGACTCCAATCATTGACCGTAGCTGCTCAAGCTTTACTCTTGGTAATGCGAAGAAGCCTCCAATTTGTTTTCTAGTTTTACAATACTAGTGTTTTATATCTTTGTTCTCACCCACTTATCTAACAACGTGATATTTAATTGACATATATTTTTTTTTTTTTATGGATTGGATTCTCTGCAATCGCTATTACTGATTTATTATCATAGAATATTGTAGTAGCCTTAGTCTCTTGATCCCTCATATTACGTAGTATTCATCTCGGAAATATAGCTTGGTTGGTGGTCTCTATATCTGCTACATAATTAGCTTATTATGTTGATTGTGAAATTATTGCTTGCTTCTAATACGCTCAAGAGAATACTTTTGATCCAAGTGAGAATCATCCTTATTAAAACAAAATCATAGCTATCAATTAGCTATTAAGGCAGAATCATAATTATCATTAAAGCTCCTCATATTTTAGCAAATTTCCAACTCATATATTAACTATTCTGATATGCCCCCCACAAGTGGGACTATGTATATTGGAAAGGCCCAACTTGGATATAATATTCTGATGGGAAGTGTTGGCTAGAGGTTTTGTGAAACCATCAGCCAACTGAGCAGCGGAAGAAACTGGCAGTAGATGTATGAGACCCAACTTGATTTTCTCTCGAACCACATGACAATCTATTTCAATGTGTTTGCTTCCTTAATGAAAAACTGGATTATGTGCAAGATATATGGCAGATTTATTGTCACAGTAAAGAGAAACTGTCTTGGTTAAAAATATAGAGAAATCATGAAGCAAATATGTCGACCATTGGATTTCACATGTTAGGGATGCTAGTGCATGATACTCGGCTTCTGTAAAGGAACGTGATACTGTTGATTGTTTCTTTGATTTCCAAGAAATCAAAGAACTTCCAATGAAGACACAATATCTTGTGATGGATTTGCGTGTATCCAAACAACTAGCCCAATCTGAATCAGCAAAACCAGTGAGATGGTGATCAGATGATGCTTTGAAGAACAAACCTGTTTTAGAATGTAACACCCTAAATTTAAGTCTCTAAAATTATAGTATCAGTCCTGGGATTCTCGCCTGGGCAAGAAAGACTCACCTGGGATTCTCGCCTGAGTGAGAGTTGGCTCGCTTGAGCGAGAGTGGTCTCGCCTGAGCGAGTGTTGGCTCGCCTGGGCGAGAAAAGTGACATTTTGGACCTGTCGAGGCTGTAAGATCCTTGCTTCAGCGAGAGGATTCTTGCTTGAGCGAGAGATGCCTCGCCTGGGCGAGAGTTCCCTCGTTTGGGCGAGAGTTCCCTCGCCTGGGCGAGAGGTTCAGATCTGAGTTTTTAAAATGAGAGTCATTGTTATTATGGCCTTAATTTTAATTATTGAGATGTAAAAAGAGAGAATTGAAATGGTTTTAAAGAGATATAATTTGCAAAGGAAATGTAAACTGTTGGAAGATTTTATTGACAGTTACCAACATCTATGATGGTTTATTGTAGTAACTCGTCCAACGTATATTTACCACTTACATAATTAACTACACAATAATTACAGATACTTCCATGTGTACATCTGCTTGGTAAGAAGTGAGCATCCTCTTCCATTCACGGCTTTGGCCTTTTCAAAGAACTACTCCCAAAACTCTATAGATTGAAGCAGTTTCTATTATTCTGCCAGAAAAAAATAAGATTTCAAAAGCCAAAAAGAAACAGTTTATCAATTAGCAAATGACAATAAGAAGGATGGAAAGGCTGGTCAAAAGTCACAAACAAGAACTCAAAGATGGCAACATGGACAGGCATAATCAGAAACTTCAGTTACACTTGCAATAAATTAGTAGTTTTGATTAGTGTTAAAAAGGGGTAATCAAGCAATTGACAGGTGAGTCTATTGTCAGCTGAAAGGACCTTATAAATCAATTCCCAACCCACTCAACTATAAAAATGAAGGCAAAATCAGACAGAGACGGAGACTTAACCACATAACAATACACATACTCTGATATCAAACAAGAAGTCAATATATATATATATACTGTGGATTCAGAAAAATTCCCATAACCATAGCTTCCATCCAGAGAATTCTTATCTTCCTTATCCATCTATATACATATCATATATACATATACATATACATCTACAACGTCAAGCTACCTCTCCATACACAACAAAACTGAAATCAAAGAGAGAAAATCAGACACGCATACTTAGACATATATTGGCATATGCAATACACCACACAATTCCATCAGAAAGCATACGCTCCTACACCATACAATTCCATCAGACATACACCAACAAATCCAGGAAAAAAGCCTCTACTACCTATCATACACATACACACATCACACTAACAGTGTATACAATCTTCATTGTCCATCATATAGCAAAATAGAGAATCACACACAGGAGAGGCATAACTATAGGTTCTATCATATATCATACATATTACATCAACAAGCAAGAACAGGCAAGATAAGGATCCGGCAAGGATAACACCAACAAGGTCACATACTAAGACATACGGTCTCCGAAATCTTTGGGTTTGGCGGAAACGATACCCATTCGTGAATGAGAATCGGAAACGGAAAATAGAGATATGGAGAAGATGATGGTTAACTATTCTTTAAACCACCATGGTAGAGGTGCTCACTCTCCAATGACCCTCTCTGTTGCCGCTGATGGAGAAAATGAAACGGAGAAGAAGACCAGAGCAAACTCGCTCCTCCATTGCTACGGCTGCTGCTTCTTCCTTCTCCATGGTCGCTGTCGCTGGAATCGGGAGACAGGGGAAGAGGATCTAGGGATTTCGGATCCCCCTTGGTGAGAAATGAGGCTAACCAAATGACCTCTCTCTGCCAAATTCATTACATTCTCTTTTCGGTTGTTTCAATTCATTTCAATTCTTTAATTGCACCTTTGCTTCTTATTTTTACATTTTTTATGTTTATTTCATTAATCCTAACAAATGCTTGTTTTGTCAAATTACATTAAAATGAAAGATAATCATATATTTGGTATCACATATCTTGTATTATTTGGAAAAGATAATTACTAAAATGAATTTCAGTGGAATTTTTATAGTAAGGTTGTGGCCCGTGTTGTCTCTAAATTCTCTGAAAATGGGAAGGAGGTCTACGACCAGTGCCGTCTCTAAACTATTAATTCCATATCAAACATTTCAAAGCAAAATTATTGTATTATTTACTCAAATGATTTTAAATGGAGTTTTATAGTAAGGTTAGGGCCCGTGTTGTCTCTAAATTCTCTGAAAATGGGAAGGAGGTCTACGACCAGTGCCGTCTCTAAACTATTAATTCTATATCAAATATTTCAAAGCAAAATTATTGTATTATTTACTCAAATGACTTTAAATGGAGTTTTATAGTAAAGTTAGGGCCCATATTGTCTCTAAATTCTCTGAAAATGGGAAGGAGGTCTACGACTAGTGCCGTCTCTAAACTATTAATTCCATATCAAATATTTCAAATCAAAATTATTGTATTATTTACTCAAATGACTTTAAATGGAGTTTTATAGTAAGGTTAGGGCCCGTGTTGTCTCTAAATTCTCCGAAAATGGGAAGGAGGTCTACGACCAGTGTCGTCTCTAAACTATTAATTCTATATCAAATATTTTAAATAAATTTAATCAAATTATTTAAAATGGAATTTTTTATAGTAAGGTTATGGCCCGTTTTGTCTCTAAATTCTCTGAAAATGGGAAGGAGGTCTACGACCAGTGTCGTCTCTAAACTATTAATTCCATATCAAAAATGTTTTAGTAAAAATTTATTTTATTACTCAACCAAATCGATAACTTCAAATCAACGAAACCAACCAATTAATTTTCGAACCAGAACTACGTAGCCTTGATTTCCCTATTGCACCTAGGGATACGTAGGAGCAAGACGAACTCTTGTCAGGCGCAACAATAAAAAATAGAACATTTTGTTTTTATTTACTGAGTTTTAATAAAGAATTTTTAAGGGTATAAGAGTCCATGTTGTTAGCGAGGGTACCGTTTTAATACGGGCGGACGGGGTGCTAATACCTTCCCCGATCCGTAATCGACTCCCGAGCTCAGAATCTCTGATTAAAGGCCAAATTATCCCAATTGGGCATATCTAGAGTTTTCTACGTTTTAACCGCAAAAAATGTAGTGGCTACTCCAAATCAATTGAAAGAGGTAGAAATCGAGTTCGCCTCTCCCCAAGTCGCAAGGCCGGTCTTCCAACCGAAAATCGGGTCGCGACAACTGGCGACTCTGCTGGGGAAAACCCATAAGAGAGTCAGGCCCAGAATTGTTAATAACATGGACTCAAATACCCTTTTTTGTTTTGTGTTTATTTTTTAGAATTACCATTTGCTATACTTTCTTGCTTTACTTTGTTTTAAATTCTGCGATAATTATTGCATCTTGTGGGGTGGAGATTTATTTAAAAAAAGGGTTTGCACGCTTCCTAACACACGAACACAATACACTTAAGTTACACACACATATGCCCTATACCCGGGTATTAGAGATTAGGTTTTTAAATAAAAAAGGGACATATGCCTTGCTGGTGCTGGCCTTGTGTCAAATCTTACATTGGCGAGATGAACCACCCAGATTGTTCCCGATATTATGAGTTAAACCGCTTAGGGAGCTCGTCTCCTTTCGTTTCTAACCTGTAATATTCGGTTTTCCTTTCTTTCGAGACTGGATGCAATCTGGCGACGTATAAACCCAAAACATTTTTCATCGAGTCCACTTTAATTGACATATAGTACCTCACTATAGGGTTGTGACTTTTACAATATCCAAAACCTTGTAAGTGTACCTTGTTTAGGACACGGGAAGCATAACCTAATTTTATCCGTCACTCATAATTTGGGACTTCTGTCCCACATAAGAATGTTCATGTCTGAGTGTTGTAAGGATATCATTGCACTTAGATGTCCTTGTTTCACAAGGACGGCTAAATCACAGCATTCCCTACTATGGGCTAAGCGCCCTAGGGATAATTTTCTATTCCCTACCATGGGCTAGGTGCCCTAGGGATAACTTCGATTCCTAACCATGGGCTAGGTGCCCTAGTGATAACTTCGATTCCTAACCATGGGCTAGGCGCCCTAGGGATCAATTTTCCGATATCCGAATAAACTTGGGGTTTTACCTTTTAACTCTAAGTTTGCCTTAACCTTATAATTAGTGTCAAATATACCATGACATTTTACTGTATTGTAAATTAAGGCTACATTCCACTAATTAGGGTCCATCACGCCCTACGGGCGTACAAAATACATTAACATTACTGCATCATGTTCATGCATACCATTCATTCACACATTCATACATCATCCGAATATTCATAAAAAAAAATAAAAAAAAATCATCATAAAAATAAATATATACCATTCATTCATACATCATTCAAACATTCATCAAAAAAGAAAGAAAAATTGTCATCCCGATATTTATAAAAAAATCTATAATGAATCAAAAATAAAAAATATCATTCACACATGCACATATGCATTCAAAAAGTGAAAAAAAATTCATCAATGAAACTTTCATCTATTCATACAAAAAAAGATATATATCATCATACATTCATATACATATGAAAAAAAAAATCATTCAAACTTTGCATAACATGCCATGCATTTCATGCCATGCATTTCATGCATTACCATAAAAATTAAAAATAAGTAAATTCATGCACTTCATATGCATGCAAAAAAAAAAGATAAAGGTGTTTTGACTTTTTATTTCATTCATGCATCACATGCATAAAAAATCTCATCTCATACACAATGCATACCATCTATAAATAAAAAATTCATGATCAAATTCCTTTCCTGAGAGAAATTTGGTAAAGATATATACATCAGTTCTTAGCATTATGACAATACCTTGCTACCAAAACTAACTTGAAAAAAGTAAAAACAACTTGTATTTAATAGATGCAATCTAGGTCTGAAACCTTGTGTTTCTTCTGAAATTGTCATCAACTGCAGGCGACCTTGCGGGGTAAGCTCCCAAGACACCAAATGTAGGACAAGATGTTTATTGGGCGATGCTAAGAAATGATCTAGATGCAATCATGGTCTGAGGCCTTGTGTTTCCTCTTAGATTGTCATCAACGCAGGAGAAACTATTGTAGTACGCCTCATAGTAATCAAATGCGGGGTGAAATGCCTTATTATGCCAATTTGTCTCAATAGAAAAGGACTTGTGTTTCTTTCTAAAAGTTCACTTTCTAAAGAAAAAAAGCATTCATATCATTATAACATTCAATAATCATTTCATAAACATCGAACATATTTCTTAAAAAAGAGTCATTTCTAATATGATCAAAATGACTTGTTATCCAGATATATTCATTATTCCTCTAAAGCACCCCTACATCAAACGATTTTAAGATTGACTGATGGCAGACCAAGAAGATTGACAAGATGTTTATTGGGCGATGCTAAGAAACGATCTAGATGCAATCATGGTCTGAGGCCTTGTGTTTCCTCTTAGATTGTCATCAACGCATGAGAAACTATTGTGGTACACCTCATAGTAATCAAATGCGGGGTGAAATGCCTTATTATGCCAATTTGTCTCAATAGAAAAGGACTTGTGTTTCTTTCTAAAAGTTCACTTTCTAAAGAAAAAAAGCATTCATATCATTATAACATTCAATAATCATTTCATAAACATCGAACATATTACTTAAAAAAGAGTCATTTCTAATATGATCAAAATGACTTGTTATCCAGATATATTCATTATTCCTCTAAAGCACCCCTACATGAAACGATTTTAAGATTGACTGATGGCAGACCAAGAAGTAAATAAGTCAGAGGTGGCAGAGCTCAGGGAACAAATGACCGAAATGATGAATATGATCTTAGTCATGCAAGAGATGAAAGCTAGTACGAATAGTACTACAAACTCTCACATGAGACAACAGACCACCAAAGCTTACAAAAGAAGCAGCATCCCTGTTCACAATGCTACATAGAAGGAGAAGGAAGATGTGAACAAGTGGGATTCAATTAAAGAAAGATTGAAAGTTGTGGAAGAGACTAATTATCCTGACATAAAAAATATATTTGAGACGTGTCTGGTGCTTGATTTAGTTTTGCCACCCAAGTTCAAGGTTCCAGAATTCGACAAATATGATGGAACAACTTGTCCCAAAATCCATTTACATATATATGCTAGGAAAATGTCGATGTACCATGACAATGACAATATATTGATCCACTGCTTCCAGGAAAGTCTGGTAGGAATTGCTACCACTTGGTATATCCACTTGGAGAAAGAAAAGGTGAAAACTTTTCTTGATCTTTCTAATGCCTTTATCAAGAAATATAAGTACAATGAAGACTCTGCTCCGGACAGAACTCAGCTTCAGAACATGTCCACGAGGTAGAGCGAGTCTTTCAAAGATTATGCTCAAAGGTGGAGGGGAGTCGCTCACAAGTCTTACCTAGCCTAGAGGAAGACGAACAGCTTGCCATTTTCATCAACACTCTCCAGAACCCATATTTTGATCGTATGATAGGGAACGTAACTCCAGATTTTAATGCCTTGATTAAGGTTGGAAGTAGAATTGAGCAAAGTTTGAAAAGTGGGAAAATAGAAGGCGATCAGCTAAGTGCAAATGAAGGCAAGAGTTTATCCAGCATGATAAAGGAGGAATGGGAAACAAATTTCTTGGCTGATGGGCGAAAATACAAGAAACCGAAACACCATCATCAAAACCCATACTCCAAAGCCTCATACGCTTATCAAACTTCATATCCATACATTGCCTTTCTATACCATATACTCTCACAATTTCCAAAACACAGCCCAAACACAAACCAAATACATGTTCCTCAACAAACCCGAAACAATTAACAAAGCATAAACACAAATTACGCCCAAAGAAATCCGTACTTTGACCCTATTCCAATATCTTATGTTGAACTCTTTGACCAACTTCAAGACTAAGGAATGTTAAATCCAGTGGAAGGAAAGGTTTTTGAGCCACCTTGTCCTAAATGGTATGATCCTGCCGCTAGTTGCACATATCATTACAACATTGCAGGACACCTATAGAGAAATGCAGAGACCTCAAATACAAGGTACAAGAACTGATAGATTCCAAGATGTTGGATTTCGGGCAGGAAATAGAAAAATGCTGAGGGAAACTCTCTGCCCAACCAAGAAATACAACAAAATTGACAGTGTATTTTGTTTGCAATCCCTACTACTCTCCCCAAGGCTCTAGTGTCATGAAATAATGGGGCACCCATGTTATTGTATCATAAATAAAAGTTTATTTTCTAATGCACATCTTCTTAATGATTACATACTATTGCATTGATCATGCAAATTATCATCTCAACACTTTATTCCACAAATCTCATTCCAAAAAAAAAAAACAAGTCAAACCAAATTAATTCATGCATTAATATGAGATACTCGACTCAATAATTTGAATGAAATGGAGGATGATGCAAATGTAAGACCCATAATAGTGCAGATCCTTAGGAAAATCTTTTCTAATGACACAAGGCATCCTTAAAAAATCTCAAACACAAAGAAGATATCCCTAGTCACCCAATTTGAGCCTTAGACTTTATGAAAGGAGATTTCTTCTAAATGACCCACAAAATATCAATAACCTTGGGTAGGGTAGTTATTCAATTGTTTTCCTTGACATTCAACTATTAAAGAAAAAAAGAAATACACTATACTTACACCATTTTACATATCTAACCCGAAGAGTGAAAACCCAAAAAAGTCAAACAAAAATGTTCATTGGCCAAAGTGCAAAATAACAAAAAGAAAAAACAAAAAAATGCAAACAAGCCTGCTGAGATTTCAAAATAAAAATCTCAGGCAAAAGTCAGGTCAAATAAAATGCACTATCAATGATCATCAAATGGAACAAGTCAAATACCCATCGGGGAGATTATCGCCTAAAATTTAGGCGTTCATATATTCCATCACCAAAAAAATCCAACAAAATTTTAGTAGTTGAATGTCATGTCAAAAAACCATTGAATTAGGTCAATGGAGAAAGGCGGATGCAGAAAAGGGTATGGGAAATACTTATTTGAGCCTATATCATTTTCCTTGAAAACCCTTAGCCATGCCAAGATACAAGCTTAAAAGACCTTGTTGAGGATTCGATTTGCCTAAGGTATGCACTTAGGCGGGAGAAATGCTTACTCCAATAAATCTCATTAAGTTTTGATAAGAATATCTCACTTTCAATGCATCGGATTAAATTCAATTATCTTACCATCATCACCACCACATCAAGACAAAAAATAAAATTTACATGATCAGTGTTTTTAGTATTCGTTTTTAAAAGAGTTGTGCATTAAAATACACGACAAGTGAAAACCAAAGGAGGGTGCAATAAATCAAGAGAAATGATGACAGTTAATCCAAACTAGGGCAGTTTTGAAGAGATTCTCTTGATTAAGCCCACAATTGAATATATGAAGAATGAGATGGAATCGAACACATGAAACTGGGGCAAGGCTGAAGTTGCTCATCATGGATTAGTCCAAAATCCCTCAACTAACCAGAATCAAGATCTTGTGCTCTCGCCTTTAAACTTGAAGGGTGACTAATGCTTTCATGCACTTTTGAATGTTACTTTAGGGTGTAAAAAAAATCTTCAAGACAAAAAAGGAAAAAAAAAAAGTATAAAAACGAGTGCTTGGTTGAAAACCCTTAAGGGCGACCTGAGAAAAGGAGAGCGATGCTAAGTCGAAAACCTTCAACGGCGACTTGGTATCATAATAAAAAGAGAAATTCCCGACAGCTACCTACGTTAGGTACTCTGTGCAAAAGTTAGGGAAAGAAACGAACACCCTCAAGTGAAAACTCATTAATGCTCATCTGCAACATGCAAACTGGAACGAATATTCAAAGCCTGAGTCACAACCTAAGTTTGAAAGGATTCCCCACAAGTCTATGATAAAGATATTGGGGCAATTTATTGGAGATCATACTCTTCCAATAAATTCTTAAAGATACTGGGCAATTGGAGATCATACTTTTCCAATAATTTCTTAAAGATATTGGGGCAATTTATTGGAGATCCTACTCTTCCAATAAATTCTTAAAGATACTAGGGCAATTTATTGGAGATCCTACTCTTCCAATAAATTATTAACAAGACACTGGGGCATTTAATAGTTTCACCTACCGCAAACTGGGGCAGTTCCTCGAAGGACCAAAGTGATACCAGAAAGCAGTCCATTCAACAACAACTCTGCCAACCAAAGACAAAATAAGATATTGAAATTAAAAGTTGTGAGGGTGCTGAAGAGCAATTTTGAAGAAAAAATGAATCATAAAAAAAAATTCAAATCCAACTTTATAAAAGTTGAATCTAATTTTGATCAAATCATCAAATGATCGTGGTTCTTACACCACTTCATCCAAAAAACATAACCTACTGTCATTCATTATATACATACATACATATCATGTCATCAATTTAAGACAATACATACTCATGCATTCATACATCACAAAGCATACTACTATACGTTCAAATACAAAACATGCATCATTTTTGCATAATCACACCTTCAAAGGTGGTCGATCAAATTTTAAAACAAAAAACATTGTCGGACCCAAACGCCGAAATGTTATAATGTTGTTGGACTCAGACGCCAGAACGTTCTTTAAACAAACATCGAATTTATTTTCAGTCTCGAGCCACTGAGAGCTCGCAAATTTATTTTCTGTCTGGAGCCACTGAGAGCTCGCAAATTTATTTTATGTCTCGAGCCACTGAGAGCTCGCAAATTTATTTTATGTCTCGAGCCACTGAGAGCTCGCAAATTTATTTTCTGTATCGAGCCACTAAGAGCTCGCAAATTTATTTTATGTCTCGAGCCACTGAGAGCTCGCAAATTTATTTTCTGTCTCGAGCCACTGAGAGCTCATAAATTTATTTTCTGTCTCGAGCCACTGAGAGCTCGCAATTTATTTTCATGTCTCGAGCCACTGAGGGCTCGCAAATTTATTTTCAGTCTCGAGCCACTGAGAGCTCACAAATTTATTTTCTGTTGAGAGCTCGCAATTTATTTTATGTCTCGAGCCACTGAGAGCTCGCAAATTTATTTTCTGTATCGAGCCACTGAGAGCTCGCAAATTTATTTTATGTCTCGAGCCACTAAGAGCTCGCAAATTTATTTTCTGTCTCGAGCCACTGAGAGCTCGCAAATTTATTTTCTATCTTGAGCCACTGAGAGCTCGCAAATTTATTTTATGTCTCGAGCCACTGAGAGCTCGCAAATTTATTTTCTGTATCGAGCCACTAAGAGCTCGCAAATTTATTTTATGTCTCGAGCCACTGAGAGCTCGCAAACTTATTTTTCTTTCTCTAGTCAATGAGTGCTCACAAATTTATTTTCAGTCTCGAGCCACTGAGAACTCACAAAATTATTTTCTGTCTCGAGCCACTGAGAGCTCGCAATTTATTTTATGTCTCGAGCCACTGAGAGCTCGCAAATTTATTTTCTGTATCGAGCCACTGAGAGCTAGCAAATTTATTTTATGTCTCGAGCCACTAAGAGCTGGCAAATTTATTTTATGTCTCGAGCCACTGAGAGCTCGCAAATTTATTTTCTGTATCGAGCCACTGAGAGCTCGCAAATTTATTTTATGTCTCGAGCCACTGAGAGCTCGCAAACTTATTTTTCTTTCTCTAGTCAATGAGTGCTCGCAAATTTATTTTCAGTCTCGAGCCACTAAGAACTCACAAATTTATTTTCTGTCTCGAGCCACTGAGAGCTCGCAATTTATTTTATGTCTCGAGCCACTGAGAGCTCGCAAATTTATTTTTTGTATCGAGCCACTGAGAGATAGCAAATTTATTTTATGTCTCGAGCCACTGAGAGCTCGCAAATTTATTTTCTGTCTCGAGCCACTGAGAGCTCACAAATTTATTTTCTGTCTCGAGCCACTGAGAGCTCGCAATTTATTTTTCTGTCTCGAGCCATTGAGGGCTCGCAAATTTATTTTCAGTCTCGAGCCACTGAGAGCTCACAAATTTATTTTCTGTCTCGAGCCACTAAGAGCTCGCAATTTATTTTTCTGTCTCGAGCCACTGAGAGCTCGCAATTTATTTTCTGTCTCGAGCCACTGAGAGCTCGCAATTTATTTTCTATCTCGAGCCACTGAGAGCTCGCAAATTTATTTTCAGTCTCGAGCCACTGATAGCTCGCAAATTTATTTTCTATCTTGAGCCACTGAGAGCTCGCAAATTTATTTTATGTCTCGAGCCACTGAGAGCTCGCAAATTTATTTTCTGCATCGAGCCACTGAGAGCTCGCAAATTTATTTTATGTCTCGAGCCACTGAGAACTCGCAAACTTATTTTTCTTTCTCTAGTCAATGAGTGCTCGCAAATTTATTTTCAGTCTCGAGCCACTGAGAACTCACAAATTTATTTTCTGTCTCGAGCCACTGAGAGCTCGCAATTTATTTTATGTCTCGAGCCACTCAGAGCTCGCAAATTTATTTTCTGTATCGAGCCACTGAGAGCTAGCAAATTTATTTTATGTCTCGAGCCACTGAGAGCTGGCAAATTTATTTTATGTCTCGAGCCACTGAGAGCTCGCAAATTTATTTTCTGTATCGAGCCACTAAGAGCTCGCAAATTTATTTTATGTCTCGAGCCACTGAGAGCTCGCAAACTTATTTTTCTTTCTCTAGTCAATGAGTGCTCGCAAATTTATTTTCAGTCTCGAGCCACTGAGAACTCACAAATTTATTTTCTGTCTCGAGCCACTGAGAGCTCGCAATTTATTTTATGTCTCGAGCCACTGAGAGCTCGCAAATTTATTTTCTGTATCGAGCCACTGAGAGCTAGCAAATTTATTTTATGTCTCGAGCCACTGAGAGCTCGCAAATTTATTTTCTGTCTCGAGCCACTGAGAGCTCACAAATTTATTTTCTGTCTCGAGCCACTGAGAGCTCGCAAATTTATTTTATGTCTCGAGCCACTGAGAGCTCGCAAATTTATTTTCTGTATCGAGCCATTGAGAGCTCGCAAATTTATTTTATGTCTCGAGCCACTGCGAGCTCGCAAACTTATTTTTCTTTCTCTAGTCAATGAGTGCTCGCAAATTTATTTTCAGTCTCGAGCCACTGAGAACTCACAAATTTATTTTCTGTCTCGAGCCACTGAGAGCTCGCAATTTATTTTATGTCTCGAGCCACTGAGAGCTCGCAAATTTATTTTCTGTATCGAGCCACTGAGAGATAGCAAATTTATTTTATGTCTCGAGCCACTGAGAGCTCGCAAATTTATTTTCTGTCTCGAGCCACTGAGAGCTCACAAATTTATTTTCTGTCTCGAGCCACTGAGAGCTCGCAATTTATTTTTCTGTCTCGAGCCATTGAGGGCTCGCAAATTTATTTTCAGTCTCGAGCCACTGAGAGCTCACAAATTTATTTTCTGTCTCGAGCCACTAAGAGCTCGCAATTTATTTTTCTGTCTCGAGCCACTGAGAGCTCGCAATTTATTTTCTGTCTCGAGCCACTGAGAGCTCGCAATTTATTTTCTATCTCGAGCCACTGAGAGCTCGCAAATTTATTTTCAGTCTCGAGCCACTGAGAGCTCGCAAATTTATTTTCTATCTTGAGCCACTGAGAGCTCGCAAATTTATTTTATGTCTCGAGCCACTGAGAGCACGCAAATTTATTTTCTGCATCGAGCCACTGAGAGCTCGCAAATTTATTTTATGTCTCGAGCCACTGAGAACTCGCAAACTTATTTTTCTTTCTCTAGTCAATGAGTGCTCGCAAATTTATTTTCAGTCTCGAGCCACTGAGAACTCACAAATTTATTTTCTGTCTCGAGCCACTGAGAGCTCGCAATTTATTTTATGTCTCGAGCCACTGAGAGCTCGCAAATTTATTTTCTGTATCGAGCCACTGAGAGCTAGCAAATTTATTTTATGTCTCGAGCCACTGAGAGCTGGCAAATTTATTTTATGTCTCGAGCCACTGAGAGCTCGCAAATTTATTTTCTGTATCGAGCCACTGAGAGCTCGCAAATTTATTTTATGTCTCGAGCCACTGAGAGCTCGCAAACTTATTTTTCTTTCTCTAGTCAATGAGTGCTCGCAAATTTATTTTCAGTCTCGAGCCACTTAGAACTCACAAATTTATTTTCTGTCTCGAGCCACTGAGAGCTCGCAATTTATTTTATGTCTCGAGCCACTGAGATCTCGCAAATTTATTTTCTGTATCGAGCCACTGAGAGATAGCAAATTTATTTTATGTCTCAAGCCACTGAGAGCTCGCAAATTTATTTTCTGTCTCGAGCCACTGAGAGCTCACAAATTTATTTTCTGTCTCGAGCCACTGAGAGCTCGCAATTTATTTTTCTGTCTCGAGCCATTGAGGGCTCGCAAATTTATTTTCAGTCTCGAGCCACTGAGAGCTCACAAATTTATTTTCTGTCTCGAGCCACTAAGAGCTCGCAATTTATTTTTCTGTCTCGAGCCACTGAGAGCTCGCAATTTATTTTCTGTCTCGAGCCACTGAGAGCACGCAATTTATTTTCTATCTCGAGCCACTGAGAGCTCCCAAATTTATTTTCAGTCTCGAGCCACTGAGAGCTCGCAAATTTATTTTCTGTCTGGAGCCACTGAGAGCTCGCAAATTTATTTTATGTCTCGAGCCACTGAGAGCTCGCAAATTTATTTTATGTCTCGAGCCACTGAGAGCTCGCAAATTTATTTTCTGTATCGAGCCACTGAGAGCTCACAAATTTATTTTATGTCTCGAGCAACTGAGAGCTCGCAAACTTATTTTTCTTTCTCTAGTCAATGAGTGCTCGCAAATTTATTTTCAGTCTCGAGCCATTGAGAACTCACAAATTTATTTTCTGTCTCGAGCCACTGAGAGCTCGCAATTTATTTTATGTCTCGAGCCACTGAGAGCTCGCAAATTTATTTTCTGTATCGAGCCACTGAGAGCTAGCAAATTTATTTTATGTCTCGAGCCACTGAGAGCTCGCAAATTTATTTTCTGTCTCGAGCCACTGAGAGCTCACAAATTTATTTTCTGTCTCGAGCCACTGAGAGCTCGCAATTTATTTTTCTGTCTCGAGCCATTGAGGGCTCGCAAATTTATTTTCAGTCTCGAGCCACTGAGAGCTCACAAATTTATTTTCTGTCTCGAGCCACTGAGAGCTCGCAAATTTATTTTCTGTATCGAGCCATTGGGAGCTCGCAAATTTATTTTATATCTCGAGCCACTGCGAGCTCGCAAACTTATTTTTCTTTCACTAGTCAATGAGTGCTCGCAAATTTATTTTCAGTCTCGAGCCACTGAGAGCTCGCAAATTTATTTTCTGTCTTGAGCCACTGAGAGCTCGCAAATTTATTTTATGTCTCGAGCCACTGAGAGCTCGCAAATTTATTTTATGTCTCGAGCCACTGAGAGCTCGCAAATTTATTTTCTGTATCGAGCCACTGAGAGCTCGCAAATTTATTTTATGTCTCGAGCCACTTAGAGCTCGCAAATTTATTTTCTGTCTCGAGCCACTGAGAGCTCGCAAATTTAATTTCTCTCTCGAGCCACTGAGAGCTCGCAAATTTATTGTCTGTCTCGAACCACTGAGAGCTCGCAAATTTATTTTCTATCTCGAGCCACTGAGAGCTCGCAAATTTATTTTCAGTCTCGAGCCACTGAGAGCTCGCAAATTTATTTTCTATCTTGAGCCACTGAGAGCTCGCAAATTTATTTTATGTCTCGAGCCACTGAGAGCTCGCAAATTTATTTTCTGTATCGAGCCATTGAGAGCTCGCAAATTTATTTTATGTCTCGAGCCACTGCGAGCTCGCAAACTTATTTTTCTTTCTCTAGTCAATGAGTGCTCGCAAATTTATTTTCAGTCTCGAGCCACTGAGAACTCACAAATTTATTTTCTGTCTCGAGCCACTAAGAGCTCGCAATTTATTTTTTGTCTCGAGCAACTGAGAGCTCGCAAATTTATTTTCTGTATCGAGCCACTGAGAGCTAGCAAATTTATTTTATGTCTCGAGCCACTGAGAGCTCGCAAATTTATTTTATGTCTCGAGCCACTGAGAGCTCGCAAATTTATTTTCTGTATCGAACCACTGAGAGCTCGCAAATTTATTTTATGTTTCGAGCCACTGAGAGCTCGCAAACTTATTTTTCTTTCTCTAGTCAATGAGTGCTCGCAAATTTATTTTCAGTCTCGAGCCACTGAGAACTCACAAATTTATTTTTTGTCTCGAGCCACTGAGAGCTCGCAATTTATTTTATGTCTCGAGCCACTGAGAGCTCGCAAATTTATTTTCTGTATCGAGCCACTGAGAGCTAGCAAATTTATTTTATGTCTCGAGCCACTGAGAGCTCGCAAACTTATTTTTCTTTCTCTAGTCAATGAGTGCTCGCAAATTTATTTTCAGTCTCGAGCCACTGACAACTCACAAATTTATTTTTTGTCTCGAGCCACTGAGAGCTCGCAATTTATTTTATGTCTCGAGCCACTGAGAGCTCGCAAATTTATTTTCTGTATCGAGCCACTGAGAGATAGCAAATTTATTTTATGTCTCGAGCCACTAAGAGCTCGCAAATTTATTTTCTGTCTCGAGCCACTGAGAGCTCACAAATTTATTTTCAGTCTCGAGCCACTGAGAGCTCACAAATTTATTTTCTGTCTCGAGCCACTAAGAGCTCGCAATTTATTTTTCTGTCTCGAGCCACTGAGAGCTCGCAATTTATTTTCTGTCTCGAGCCACTGAGAGCACGCAATTTATTTTCTATCTCGAGCCACTAAGAGCTCCCAAATTTATTTTCAGTCTCGAGCCACTGAGAGTTCGCAAATTTATTTTCTGTCTTGATCCACTGAGAGCTCGCAAATTTATTTTATGTCTCGAGCCACTGAGAGCTCGCAATTTATTTTCTGTCTCGAGCCACTGAGAGCACGCAATTTATTTTCTATCTCGAGCCACTAAGAGCTCCCAAATTTATTTTCAGTCTCGAGCCACTGAGAGTTCGCAAATTTATTTTCTGTCTTGATCCACTGAGAGCTCGCAAATTTATTTTATGTCTCGAGCCACTGAGAGCTCGCAAATTTATTTTATGTCTCGAGCAACTGAGAGCTCGCAAATTTATTTTCTGTATCGAGCCACTGAGAGCTCACAAATTTATTTTATGTCTCGAGCCACTGAGAGCTCGCAAACTTATTTTTCTTTCTCTAGTCAATGAGTGCTCGCAAATTTATTTTCAGTCTCGAGCCACTGAGAACTCACAAATTTATTTTCTGTCTCGAGCCACTGAGAGCTCGCAATTTATTTTATGTCTCGAGCCACTGAGAGCTCGCAAATTTATTTTCGGTATCGAGCCACTGAGAGCTAGCAAATTTATTTTATGTCTCGAGCCACTGAGAGCTCGCAAATTTATTTTCTGTCTCGAGCCACTGAGAGCTCACAAATTTATTTTCTGTCTCGAGCCACTGAGAGCTCGCAATTTATTTTTCTGTCTCGAGCCATTGAGGGCTCGCAAATTTATTTTCAGTCTCGAGCCACTGAGAGCTCACAAATTTATTTTCAGTCTCGAGCCACTAAGAACTCGCAATTTATTTTTCTGTCTCGAGCCACTGAGAGCTCGCAATTTATTTTCTGTCTCGAGCCACTGACAACTCACAAATTTATTTTTTGTCTCGAGCCACTGAGAGCTCGCAATTTATTTTATGTCTCGAGCCACTGAGAGCTCGCAAATTTATTTTCTGTCTTGAGCAACTGAGAGCTCGCAAATTTATTTTATGTCTCGAGCCACTGAGAGCTCGCAAATTTATTTTCTGTATCGAGCCACTGAGAGCTCACAAATTTATTTTATGTCTCGAGCCACTTAGAGCTCGCAAATTTATTTTCTGTCTCGAGCCACTGAGAGCTCGCAAATTTAATTTCTCTCTCGCGCCACTGACAGCTCGCAAATTTATTGTCTGTCTCGAACCACTGAGAGCTCGCAAATTTATTTTCTATCTCGAGCCACTGAGAGCTTGCAAATTTATTTTCAGTCTCGAGCCACTGAGAGCTCGCAAATTTATTTTCAGTCTCGAGCCACTGAGAGCTCTCAATGGCACGCAAATTTATTTAATGTATCGAGCCATTGAGAGCTCGCAAATTTATTTTATGTCTCGAGCCACTGCGAGCTCGCAAACTTATTTTTCTTTCTCTAGTCAATGAGTGCTCGCAAATATATTTTCAGTCTCGAGCCACTGAGAACTCACAAATTTATTTTCTGTCTCGAGCCACTGAGAGCTCGCAATTTATTTTATATCTCGAGCCACTGAGAGCTCGCAAATTTATTTTCTGTATCGAGCCACTGAGAGCTAGCAAATTTATTTTATGTCTCGAGCCACTGAGAGCTCGCAAATTTATTTTCTGTCTCGAGCCACTGAGAGCTCACAAATTCATTTTCGGTCTCGAGCCACTGAGAGCTCGCAATTTATTTTTCTGTCTCGAGCCATTGAGGGCTCGCAAATTTATTTTCAGTCTCGAGCCACTGAGAGCTCACAAATTTATTTTCTGTCTCGAGCCACTAAGAGATCGCAATTTATTTTTCTGTCTCGAGCCACTGAGAGCTCGCAATTTATTTTCTGTCTCGAGCCACTGAGAGCACGCAATTTATTTTCTATCTCGAGCCACTGAGAGCTCCCAAATTTATTTTCAGTCTCGAGCCACTGAGAGCTCGCAAATTTATTTTCTGTCTTGAGCAACTGAGAGCTCGCAAATTTATTTTATGTCTCGAGCCACTGAGAGCTCGCAAATTTATTTTATGTCTCGAGCCACTAAGAGCTCGCAAATTTATTTTCTGTATCGAGCCACTGAGAGCTCACAAATTTATTTTATGTCTCGAGCCACTTAGAGCTCGCAAATTTATTTTCAGTCTCGAGCCACTGAGAGCTCACAAATTTATTTTCTGTCTCGAGCCACTTAGAGCTCGCAATTTATTTTTCTGTCTCGAGCCACTGAGAGCTCGCAATTTATTTTCTGTCTCGAGCCACTGAGAGCACGCAATTTATTTTCTATCTCGAGCCACTGAGAGCTCCCAAATTTATTTTCAGTCTCGAGCCACTGAGAGCTCGCAAATTTATTTTCTGTCTTGAGCAACTGAGAGCTCGCAAATTTATTTTATGTCTCGAGCCACTGAGAGCTCGCAAATTTATTTTCTGTATCGAGCCACTGAGAGCTCACAAATTTATTTTATGTCTCGAGCCACTTAGAGCTCGCAAATTTATTTTCTGTCTCGAGCCACTGAGAGCTCGCAAATTTAATTTCTCTCTCGCGCCACTGACAGCTCGCAAATTTATTGTCTGTCTCGAACCACTGAGAGCTCGCAAATTTATTTTCTATCTCGAGCCACTGAGAGCTTGCAAATTTATTTTCAGTCTCGAGCCACTGAGAGCTCGCAAATTTATTTTCAGTCTCGAGCCACTGAGAGCTCTCAATGGCACGCAAATTTATTTTCTGTATCGAGCCATTGAGAGCTCGCAAATTTATTTTATGTCTCGAGCCACTGCGAGCTCGCAAACTTATTTTTCTTTCTCTAGTCAATGAGTGCTCGCAAATTTATTTTCAGTCTCGAGCCACTGAGAACTCACAAATTTATTTTCTGTCTCGAGCCACTGAGAGCTCGCAATTTATTTTATGTCTCGAGCCACTGAGAGCTCGCAAATTTATTTTCTGTATCGAGCCACTGAGAGCTAGCAAATTTATTTTATGTCTCGAGCCACTGAGAGCTCGCAAATTTATTTTATGTCTCGAGCCACTGAGAGCTCGCAAATTTATTTTCTGTATCGAGCCACTGAGAGCTCGCAAATTTATTTTATGTTTCGAGCCACTGAGAGCTCGCAAACTTATTTTTCTTTCTCTAGTCAATGAGTGCTCGCAAATTTATTTTCAGTCTCGAGCCACTGAGAACTCACAAATTTATTTTCTGTCTCGAGCCACTGAGAGCTCGCAATTTATTTTATGTCTCGAGCCACTGAGAGCTCGCAAATTTATTTTCTGTATCGAGCCACTGAGAGCTAGCAAATTTATTTTATGTCTCGAGCCACTGAGAGCTCGCAAATTTATTTTCTGTCTCGAGCCACTTAGAGCTCACAAATTTATTTTCTGTCTCGAGCCACTGAGAGCTCGCAATTTATTTTTCTGTCTCGAGCCATTGAGGGCTCGCAAATTTATTTTCAGTCTCGAGCCACTGAGAGCTCACAAATTTATTTTCTGTCTCGAGCCACTAAGAGCTCGCAATTTATTTTTCTGTCTCGAGCCACTGAGAGCTCGCAATTTATTTTCTGTCTCGAGCCACTGAGAGCACGCAATTTATTTTCTATCTCGAGCCACTGAGAGCTCCCAAATTTATTTTCAGTCTCGAGCCACTAAGAGCTCGCAAATTTATTTTCTGTCTTGAGCCACTGAGAGCTCGCAAATTTATTTTATGTCTCGAGCCACTGAGAGCTCGCAAATTTATTTTATGTCTCGAGCTACTGAGAGCTCGCAAATTTATTTTCTGTATCGAGCCACTGAGAGCTCACAAATTTATTTTATGTCTCGAGCCACTGAGAGCTCGCAAACTTATTTTTCTTTCTCTAGTCAATGAGTGCTCGCAAATTTATTTTCAGTCTCGAGCCACTGAGAACTCACAAATTTATTTTCTGTCTCGAGCCACTGAGAGCTCGCAATTTATTTTATGTCTCGAGCCACTGAGAGCTCGCAAATTTATTTTCTGTATCGAGCCACTGAGAGCTAGCAAATTTATTTTATGTCTCGAGCCACTGAGAGCTCGCAAATTTATTTTCTGTCTCGAGCCATTGAGAGCTCACAAATTCATTTTCTGTCTCGAGCCACTGAGAGCTCGCAATTTATTTTTTTGTCTCGAGCCATTGAGGGCTCGCAAATTTATTTTCAGTCTCGAGCCACTGAGAGCTCACAAATTTATTTTCTGTCTCGAGCCACTAAGAGCTCGCAATTTATTTTTCTGTCTCGAGCCACTGAGAGCTCGCAATTTATTTTCTGTCTCGAGCCACTGAGAGCACGCAATTTATTTTCTATCTCGAGCCACTGAGAGCTCCCAAATTTATTTTCAGTCTCGAGCCACTGAGAGCTCGCAAATTTATTTTCTGTCTTGAGCAACTGAGAGCTCGCAAATTTATTTTATGTCTCGAGCCACTGAGAGCTCGCAAATTTATTTTATGTCTCGAGCCACTGAGAGCTCGCAAATTTATTTTTTGTATCGAGCCACTGAGAGCTCACAAATTTATTTTATGTCTCGAGCCCCTTAGAGCTCGCAAATTTATTTTCTGTCTCGAGCCACTGAGAGCTCGCAAATTTAATTTCTCTCTCGAGCCACTGAGAGCTCGCAAATTTATTGTCTGTCTCGAGCCACTGAGAGCTCGCAAATTTATTTTCTGTATCGAGCCACGGAGAGCTCGCAAATTTATTTTCTGTCTTGAGCCACTGAGAGCTCGCAATTTAATTTTCTGTCTCGAGCCACTAAGAGCTCGCAATTTAATTTTCTGTCTCGAGCCAATGAAGGCTCGGAAATTTATTTTCAGTCTCGAGCCACTGAGCGCTCGCAAATTTATTTTCTGTCTCGAGCCACTGAGAGCTCGCAATTTATTTTTCTGTCTCGAGCCACTGAGTGCTCGCGATTTATTTTCTGTCTCGAGCCACTGAGTGCTCGCAATTTATTTTCTGTCTCGAGCCAGTGAGAGCTCGCAATTTAATTTTCTGTATCGAGCCACTAAGAGCTCGCAAATTTATTTTTCTGTCTCGAGCCACTGAGAGATCGCAAATTTATTTTTATGTCTCGAGCCACGGAGAGCTCGCAATTTAGTTTTCTGTCTCGAGCCACTGAGAGCTCGCAAACTTATTTTTCTGTCTCGAGCCACTGAGAGCTCGCAAACTTATTTTTCTGTCTCTAGTCAATGAGTGCTCGCAAATTTATTTCAAATCTCTCGAGCCACTAAGTATTCGTGGTCTCGGCCTTGACAAAATTAATGTTCATTTCTTTACTGGCTACTTACTATGATTGCATACAAACTTCAGTTTACTTGCTTTCAAGTAAGCAACAAGTAAAGAGGGGCAACTGTGAACACTCAATTTTGTCCGGCCTATGTGCAGTAGTTCCAAACTCAAGAATTTCATGTCAAAAAGCGCATATTTTTTTCATATAATTCAAAACCAACTATATCTCCTTCAATTATTCAGTCCTATGACTAAACAGTTACAAAACCTATGTTATCGGTAAAATTATATTGAATAGACTACTTTGAAGCTAATTTGTGGTTACATATTCTTTTTAAAAGAAAACGTATAACATAGATAAAATGGTGGTAGTGATTGTTATTATGGCCTTACTTTTAATTATTGAGATGTAAAAAGAGAGAATTGAAATGGTTTTAAAGAGATATAATTTGCAAAGGAAATGTAAACTGTTGGAAGATTTTATTGACAGTTACCAACATCTATGATGGTTTATTGTAGTAACTCGTCCAACGTATATTTACCACTTACATAATTAACTACACAATAATTACAGATACTTCCATGTGTACATCTGCTTGGTAAGAAGTGAGCATCCTCTTCCATTCACGGCTTTGGCGTTTTCAAAGAACTACTCCCAAAACTCTATAGATTGAAGCAGTTTCTATTATTCTGCCAGAAAAAAATAAGATTTCAAAAGCCAAAAAGAAACAGTTTATCAATTAGCAAATGACAATAAGAAGGATGGAAAGGCTGGTCAAAAGTCACAAAGAAGAACTCAAAGATGGCAACATGGACAGGCATATTCAGAAACTTCAGTTACACTTGCAATAAATTAGTAGTTTTGATTAGTGTTAAAAAGGGGTAATCAAGCAATTGACAGGTGAGTCTATTGCCAACTGAAAGGACCTTATAAATCAATTCCTAACCCACTCAACTATAAAAATGAAGGCAAAATCAGACAGAGACGGAGACTTAACCACATAACAATACACATACTCTGATATCAAACAAGAAGTCAATATATACATATACTGTGGATTCAGAAAAATTCCCATTACCATAGCTTCCATCCAGAGAATTCTTATCTTCCTTATCTATCTATATACATATCACATATACATATACATATAAATATACATCTACAACGTCAAGCTACCTATCCATACACAACAAAACTGAAATCAAAGAGAGAAAATCAGACACGCATACTTAGACATATATTGGCATATGCAATACACCACACAATTCCATCAGAAAGCATACGCTCCTACACCATACAATTCCATCAGACATACACCAACAAATCCAGGAAAAAGCCTCTACTACCTATCATACACACACACACATCACACTAACAGTGTATACAATCTTTATTGTCCATCATATAGCAAAATAGAGAATCACACACAGGAGAGGCATAACTACAGGTTCTATCATATATCATACATATTACATCAACAAGCAAGAACAGGCAAGATAAGGATCCGACAAGGATAACACCGAAAAGGTCACATACTAAGACATACGGTCTCCGAAATCTTTGGGTTTCGCGGAAACGATACCCATTCGTGAATGAGAATCGGAAACGGAAAATAGAGATATGGAGAATATGATGGTTAACTATTCTTTAAACCACCATGGTAGAGGTGCTCACTCGCCAATGACCCTCTCTGTTGTCGCTGATGGAGAAAACGAAACGGAGAAGAAGACCAGAGCAAACCACCTCCTCCATTGTTATGGCTGCTGCTTCTTCCTTCTCCATGGTCGTTGTCGCTGGAATCGGGAGAGAGGGGAAGAGGATCTAGGGATTTAGGATCCCCCTTGGTGAGAAATGAGGCTAACCAAATAACCTCTCTCTGCCAAATTCATTACATTCTCTTTTCGTTTGTTTTAATTCATTTCAATTCTTTAATTGCACCTTTGCTTCTTATTTTTACATTTTTTATGTTTATTTCATTAATCCTAACAAATGCTTGTTTTGGCAAATTACAATAAAATGAAAGATAATCATATATTTGGTATCACATATCTTGTATTATTTGGAAAAGATAATAACTAAAATGAATTTCAGTGGAATTTTTATAGTAAGGTTGTGGCCCGTGTTGTCTCTAAATTCTTTGAAAATGGGAAGGAGGTCTACGACCAGTGCCATCTCTAAACTATTAATTCCATATCAAACATTTCAAAGCAAAATTATTGTATTTTTTACTCAAATGATTTTAAATGGAGTTTTATAGTAAGGTTAGGGCCCGTGTTGTCTCTAAATTCTCTGAAAATGGGAAGGAGGTCTACGACCAGTGCCATCTCTAAACTATTAATTCCATATCAAACATTTCAAAGCAAAATTATTGTATTATTTACTCAAATGATTTTAAATGGAGTTTTATAGTAAGGTTAGGGCCCGTGTTGTCTCTAAATTCTCTGAAAATGGGAAGGAGGTCTACGACCAGTGCCATCTCTAAACTATTAATTCCATATCAAACATTTCAAAGAAAAATTATTGTATTATTTACTCAAATGATTTTAAATGGAGTTTTATAGTAAGGTTAGGGCCCGTGTTGTCTCTAAATTCTCTGAAAATGGGAATGAGGTCAACGACCAGTGCCGTCTCTAAACTATTAATTCTATATCAAATATTTCAAAGCAAAATTATTGTATTATTTACTCAAATGACTTTAAATGGAGTTTTATAGTAAAGTTAGGGCCCGTGTTGTCTCTAAATTCTCTGAAAATGGGAAGGAGGTCTACGACTAGTGCCGTCTCTAAACTATTAATTCCATATCAAATATTTCAAAGCAAAATTATTGTATTATTTACTCAAATGACTTTAAATGGAGTTTTATAGTAAGGTTAGGGCTCGTGTTGTCTCTAAATTCTCCGAAAATGGGAAGGAGGTCTACGACCAGTGCCGTCTCTAAACTATTAATTCTATATCAAATATTTTAAATAAATTTAATCAAATTATTTAAAATGGAATTTTTTATAGTAAGGTTATGGCCCGTTTTGTCTCTAAATTCTCTGAAAATGGGAAGGAGTAGTGTCGTCTCTAAACTATTAATTCCATATCAAAAATGTTTTAGTAAAAATTTATTTTATTACTCAACCAAATCGATACCTTCAAATCAACGAACCCAACCAATTAATTTTCGAACCATAACTACGTAGCCTTGATTTCCCTATTGCACCTAGGGATACGTAGGAGCAAGACGAACTCTTGTCAGGCGCAACAATAAAAAATAGAACATTTTGTTTTTATTTACTGAGTTTTAATAAAGAATTTTTAAGGGTATAAGAGTCCATGTTGTTAGTGAGGGGTGCTAATACCTTCCCCGATCCGTAATCGACTCCCGAGCACAGAATCTCTGATTAAAGGCCAAATTATCCCAATTGGGCATATCTAGAGTTTTCTACGTTTTAACCGCAAAAAATGTAGTGGCGACTCCAAATCAATTGAAAGAGGTAGAAATCGAGTTCGCCTCTCCCAAAGTCGCAGGGCCGGTCTTCCAACCGAAAATCGGGTCGCGACAAGCGAGAACCCGACCAGTGCATTAAATGAGAAAAACCCCAAACACATTTTAGGGTTAAGATTTGAAGAGAGGTGAGAGAAGAGAGTTTTTCCAAGGGCAATGAGCTTTTATTCTTGTCCAAGAGCTTGAGAAGAGGTAAAACTCTTGATTCTAATTCTCTTCCTCCCTTTGAAACTCATTTTGGGTATGTTGGATCTCTTCTCAAATGTGAGAAACCATGGAAACTCACCGTTTTGAGTTATAGTTCGTTTTATGTTGTTTTTATCTTGTAAACTCTGGGTTTAGAGTTAGTATTTCAAGAATGGAAAGGGTTTGTGGGTTGATTCATGAAAACCCCAAAACCCAAAGTAAAAATATGGTTAAAGTGTAAAATGAATATGTGTGTGTTAGATGGTTGTAAACTTATGATGAGGGTATTTTAGAAACATTGAAAATATGATGAATATCTTGTATGGTTAAATAATGCAATATAAGTTGTTTATGTGATATTTGGAATAAATGACTAACATTGTGTTATATGGTGGAAATGAGAAAAGATCCTAAAGTTGGAGGCGGTGTCGGTGGAACTTGCGAAGTTGCCAAGAACCAAACCCAACACTCACCGAGGTAAGGATAAGTCTTAACTTATGCATTGTGATAGAAAATGCGTGGACTTTCTTCTTGTGGATAATGAATTGAGTTGTGAACCACTTAGTTATTATAAGAATATATGGGTATATTTGTAATAATGATGGTGTGGATTTACTATTTATGAATTGATGGAGTGTCAATTAAAAGAAAACTCGTTTTTAGCCGACCATGATTGGTTAGCGACTTTGGCTCAAGTAATGTAGCAAGCTTTGGCTCAAGCGATGTAGCAAGCTTTGGCTCAAGCGATGTAGCAAGCTTTGGCTCAAGCGATGTAGCAAGCTTTGGCTGAAGCGATGTAGCAAGCTTTGGCTGAAGCGATGTAGCAAGCTTTGGCTGAAGCGATGTAGCAAGATTTGGCTGAAGCGATGTAGCAAGCTTTGGCTCAAGCGATGTAGCAAACTTTGGTTCAAGTTATGTAGCACGTTTTCAAAAGAAAAGGGAAATCTGTTTTAGCTAATCTTAAGTGGTGTGGCAGCTTTGGCTCAACCGATGTAGCAAACTTTGGCTCAAGTTATGTAGCATGATTTTCAAAAGTATAAACGATGGAAATGGTTTTAAGTGTATTTAACTTTAAATTGTTTACTTAATCTTATTAAAATGTGGATTAACGTACATTGACATTTGATTTTTGTATATGTTAGGAACCATGGATAATAGTAACTCTGGATATTTGTAGCTATGGGTATTTTGGAAACCCGTAGCTAGTTGTATGCGGTAGTTACTAAGTGGTATTAATATGAATTATGTTTTTCTGTCCAATGAATGTACATGTCGTTATTAGTTCAGGGATCGAGTGCGAAAGGGAAAGTGAGATTTTAAAATAAGGTTATTTTCTTGGTAAATGTAATTTATAGAAAAATGCATGAAAGTGGATTAAAATAAGGAAAAAATTTCAAGGGTAGAATTTGGGTCTTTACAATATGGTATCAAAGCATAGTTAATCCTGCGGCCTAGGATATGGCCTTGCATGCTTCTTTGTAATCTTTATGTGCTTAAATTTTTTGATTTGTGCTAATCGTTAAGTGGTTATGTGCACTTTGTTTAGACAAAAAATTCAATTACTGACAAGTGAGTGAGTACAGGTACCCATGGCAGGGAGAGGAAGAGGAAGAGGGTCAAGTCAGAATGTCTCGAACGATTTGCTTGCTCAGATGGTGGCAGTATTGGAACAAGTCAATGAGAACTTGCATAACCTGAACCAGAGTCCGGCACCAAGTCCAAGTTCAGAACCATTAGTTCCACCTGGACCGACAGAGTATCGGGGTTTAGATGAGTTCTGCAGGAGGAACCCCAATCAGTTCCACCGGGGATCCTGATGCTGCCATTGAGTGGATTCAAGGAATGGAGCGGATCTTCAAGGCCATGAACTGTTCAGAGGCTCATAAGTTGGCCTAGGCAACTTATATGCTAGTGACGAAGGTCGAGAACTGGTGAGAGTTCACTCGATGCCAAATGGAGGCGGAGGGACAATTAATTTCCTGGGGTACATTCAAGGCGAAATTCCTTCATAAATACTTCCCTGCTGATCTGAAGAGGAAGAAGGAAATGGAGTTTTTGAAATTGGAACAGGAAACCTTGTAAGTGGGAGAGTATGCGGCCAAGTTTGAAGAATTGGCCCGATTTTGTCCTTACTCCGAATTGGAGGTGGACGGATGGTCCAAGTGCTTCAAATTCGAATCGGGTTTGAAGCCCAAGTTGAAAAGCATGTTTGGGCACCAGGATATTGCTGACTTCCCTACCTTAGTAAACAAGTGTAGGGTGTATGAGGATGACTTGGCAGCCGATGAAGCGGCGACACCTAAGGTGATTCCTCCCAAACACTTTGGGCCTCAACGGAACTTCTCGCACGGAAAATGGAAGGTCAAGGCATTTCAGGAGGAACGGAAGCCTTACTCTCCTCCGACGAGTAGTCGAGGTTATGCTTCGCATGGGCCAAGGACTCATGTCAATGCTGGAGGGTCAAGGTTGAACTCTCCATCTTTGTGCGGCAAATGTGGCCGAACTCATGTCGGTGACTTATGCCCCGGGATGGCACTTACCTGTTTTCACTGCAAGGAGGTTGGGCATGTTAGAAGATATTGTCCTAAGCTACAGTAGAGTATGAATGTTGTGAGGGCTAAACGACCTCGATCCACTGGCAGAGTGTTCACCATGAGTGGTGTAGAGGCATCGGGTGTAGATGGTCTGATTAAAGGTAATTGCATGGTGATAGGTATTCCTCTTTTAGTGTTGTTTCATTAGCGAGCGACACACTCCTTTGTATCTATTGAATGCGTGGATAGACTGAAATTGCAAACTGAGTCGTTGCCTTTCGACTTGGTCGTATCCACCCCAACTAATGTGCCTGTGGTGGTGTCGATAGTTGTGTCTCGATGTCCGGTAGTGGTAAACGGTAGGAAATTTACCATGGATTTAATCTGCTTACCACTATCTTAGTTAGATCTAATTCAGGGAATGGACTGGTTGTCGACAAATCATGTGGTGCTTAATTGTGCTGATAAGACCGTGGAATTCGGAAATCCAGGTGAGATTTTCTGATGAGGCTTGTTATATGAAGCCGTTGTTGGAAAAGGAAGTCAAGACTTCCTGTAAGGAGGGAGGAGTCGTGTTTATGTTGTTGGCATCCCTGGAGAGTTTTGAGAAACCCAAAGTTGGTGACATTCCGATAGTTCGTGAATTCCCTAACGTATTTCCTAGTGACATTCCGGAGTTGCCTATAGTGAGAGAAGTTTAGTTCTCTATTGATTTGGTACCTAGAACGGGACCCATCACTATAGCTCCTTATAGGATGGCACCGTTAGAGTTGGCCGAGTTGAAAAAGCAGGTTGAGGACTTATTGGCAAAGAAGTTTCATCGTCCTAGTGTCTCGTCGTGGGGTGCACCTGTTTTGTTGGTTAAAAAGAAAGATGTTAGTATGCGGTTGTGTATCGACTACAGGCAATTGAACAAGGTTACTATTAAGAACAAGTATCCGTTGCCTCGGATTGATGACTTGATGGATCAGTTGAGTGGAGCGGTAGTGTTTTCAAAGATTGATCTTCGGTCAGGTTACCACCAACTTCGTGTGAAGTCGGAAGATATTCCTAAAATTGCTTTTAGGACGTGGTATGGACATTTTGAGTATTTGGTCATGCCTTTTGGTGTGACGAATGCCCCAGCAATATTTACCGACTACATGAATCGGATTTTCCATCCGTATTTGGATTCATTCTTAGTGGTATTTATTGATGACATTTTGGTTTACTCCAAAAGTCGAGAGGAACATGCAGAGCACCTGAGAATTGTTCTAAATCTTCTGAGTAAGAATCTATTGTATGCGAAGCTGTCCAAATGTGATTTCTGGGTAAGAATCTTCTGAGTAAGAATCTTCATGCCTTTTGGCAGTACCCAAGTCAGTTACTGAGATCCGGTGTTTTCTGGGTTTTTCCGGTTATTACCGGAAGTTCATAGAAGGATTTTCGAAATTGGCATTACCTTTGACTCGACTCACCAGAAAAGGGGAACCTTATGTGTGGACAATCTGTTGTGAAGAAAGTTTTCAAGAGTTGAAACGAAGGTTGATTACAGCGCTAGTGTTGGTTCTTCCTTGTACTGATCGGGATTTCAGCAAGAAGGGAAGGTTGTTGCTTATGCTTAGCGACAGTTGAGAACACATGAGCAAAACTACCCTACTCACGATTTGGAATCAGCTGCAGTCGTCTTTGCCTTAAAGATATGGAGGCACCATCTTTATGGCGTAAGATTTGAGGTATACAGCGACCACAAGAGTTTGAAGTACCAGTTTGATCAAAAGGAATTGAATATGAGGCAAAGAAGGTGGATGGAATTCCTTAAGGATTACGATTTTGGGCTGCAGTATCACCCGGGAAAGGCAAATGTGGTGGCCAATGCTCTGAGTCGGAAGTCTTTACTCATGTCGGCTTTGATGGTTAGAGAAGGGAAACTGATTGAAGAGTTCAGGGATATGAACTTGGACATTCAAATAAGGCCTCATAGTATGATATTAGGAATGCTTAAGGTCGCCAATGAACTGTTTGATCATATCCGGGTAGTGCAAGTTGAGGATATCAAGCTAAAGACTAAACGAGATTTGATGCTAAGTGGCAAGGAAACTGATTTCGCATCGGACCCTAGTGGAATTTTGCGTTACAAATGGAGAGTTTGTGTGCCTCATGATGTGAAATTACGGAAGAGTATTTTAGAGGAGTCCCATAAGTGCAAGATGAGTTTTGACCCGGGAACTACAAAGATGTACCAAGATTTGAAGACGTTGTTTTGGTGGTTTGGGTTGAAGAGGGATGTGGCTTTGTATGTCTCGAGTTGTTTAGTATGTCAGAAAGCCAAGATTGAGCATCAGCGACCAGCGGGAAAGTTACAATCCCTAGAAATTCCCGTTTGGAAGTGGGACAGTATTTCCATGGATTTAGTATCGGGTTTTCCGAAGACGCAGAAAGGGTATGATTCGATATGGGTGATAGTGGATCAGTTAACAAAATCTGCCAATTTTCTACCTATGAACATGAGGTATTCTTTGGAGGATTGGCGGAACTGTATATCCGGGAAATAGTTCGTTTGCATGGGATACCGTCGAGCATTATATCGGATAGGGATCCCCATTTCACTTCCAACTTTAGGACTAGTTTACAGTCCGCTTTGGGAACTAAGTTGAAGTTGAGTTTGGCTTATCATTCACAGACAAACGGTCAATTGGAAAGAACTATACACTCATTAAAGGATCTTTTGAGGGCTTGTGTCTTGGAACAACCGGGGAGTTGGGATGGCATTTTGCCTTTGATTGAATTTACCAACAACAATAGCATCCATTCGAGTATTGGAATGGCACCCTATGAGGCATTGTATGGTAGGAAGTGCCAAAATCCAGTGAGTTGGTTTGAAACTGGGGAGAACTTGATATTAGGATCCGAGCTGGTCCAAGAGACGACGGAAAAGATCAAGAAGATCCGGGAGAATATGAGAATTGCCCAAAGTCGGCAGAAGAGTTATTACGATAAGAGACAAAAACCTCTTCAGTTTAAACAGGGAGATCATGTTTTCATGAGGGTAGTCCCGACTACCGGGATTGGTAGAGTGTTGAAGTCTCGAAAGCTTACTCCGAGATTTATTGGACCGTATCAAGTATTGAAGAGGATTGGGCTGGTAGCATATTGGATTGCTTTACCTCCATTATTGTCGAATCTCCACAATGTTTTTCATGTGTCTCAGTTGAGGAAATATGTTGGGGATCCATCTCATGTGGTTGAGTCTGATCAGATAGAGTTGAAGGGTAACTTTACCTTTACGACGTTGCCAGTGAGGATCATGGATACTAGTGTCAAAAGGCTAAGGGGCAAAGAGATTTCCATCATGAAAGTATTGTGGAGCCAAGTAGACGAAGGGGATGCTACTTCGGAGGTGGAACGTGAGATGAGGGAGGATTACCGTCATTTGTTCGAATCGAGGTATGTTAAATTTTCAGGGACGAAAATCCCTATAAGAGGGAGAGGATTGTAACACCCTAAATTTAAGTCTTTAAAATTATAGTATCAGTCCTGGGATTCTCGCTTGAGCGAGGGATTCTCGCCTGGGCGAGAAAGACTCACCTGGGAGGGTGAAATCCAGGGCTATACTGAAGGATTCTCGCCTGAGCGAGAGTTGGCTCGCCTGGGCGAGAAAAGTGACATTTTGGACCTGTCGAGGATGTAAGATCCTCGCTTGAGCGAGAGATGCCTCGCTTGGGCGAGAGTTCCCTCGCCTGGGCGACAGGGTGAGATCTGAGTTTTTAAAATGGGCGGAATTTTCTCGCTTGAGCGAGAATGAGCTCGCTTAAGTGAGAACCCGACGAGACAACATTTAATGAGAAACCCCAAACACATTTTAGGGTTAAGAATTGAAGAGAGGTGAGAGAATAGAGCTTTTCCTAGGGCAATGAGCTTTGATACTCATCCAAGAGCTTGAGAAGAGGTAAAACTCTTGATTCTAACTCTCTTCTTCTCTTTGAAACTCATTTTGGGTATGTTGGATCTCTTCTCAAAATGTGAGAAACCATGGAAACTCATCCTTTTGAGTTATGGTTCGTATTATGTTGTTTTTATCTTGCAAAGTTTGGCTCACGTTATGTTGCATGATTTTCAAAAGTATAAGCGATGGAAATGGTTTTAAGTGTATTTAACTTTAAATTGTTTACTTAATCTTATTAAAATGTGGATTAACGTACATTGGCATTTATTACGTTAACGACTTACTCCTTTGTGTTTTCTGTGTATGGTCAATGTTAATCCCATTGCAGGTAGGTGGAAGACGTAAGGGTGTTTTGATTTTGGAGCTTAGAGGCTTTTATTTTGAATGTCTTTGCTCCCATTGTTTTGTAATATATTTGATTGTACTTCTGAACTAACTATTTGTAATCATGGGCCTGATTTTTGTATATGTTAGAAACCATGGATAATAGTAACTATGGATATTTGTAGCTATGGGTGTTTTGGAAACTCATAGCTAGTTGTATGCGGTAGTTACTAAGCGGTATTAATATGAATTATGTTTTTCTGTCCAATGAATGTACATGTCGTTATTGGTTCAGGGATCGAGTGCGAAAGGGAAAGTGAGATTTTAAAGTAAGGTTATTTTCTTGGTAAATGTAACTTATAGAAAAATGCATGAAAGTGGATTAAAATATGGAAAAAATTTCTAGGGTAGAATTTGGGTATTTACATAGGAGACAATTTCAAGTACTTCAATACACGAATGACAGCATTAAAATGAGGGACCCGAGGAGTAGAAATAAACTAAGCTGTCGAACAACAAAGCTTATGTCAGGTCTTGCTATGGTTAAATATAATAATCTACCAACTAATCTTCTATAAGAAGAGGGATTTGGTAGTATTTCACCTTGATCAACTTGCAATTTCACTAAAGGTATACAAGGGGTGGTTGCAAGTTTAGCTCCTAACAGACCAGAATCTTCAAGAAGCTCAAGTGTGTATTTTCGCTGATTAAGCAAGATTCCAGCTTTAGTTCTAGCTATTTCCATGCCAAGGAAATACCTCAAAGATCCTAGGATATAACTCAAAGATCCTAGATCTTTGATTTTAAATTTGGCATCCAAGAATTTCTAAACGGATTGAATCTTAGCCGTACAATTTCCACCTAAACCAATGTCATCCACATAGATTAAAAGGGTAGTAAAATGATCACCAGAACGCTTCATAAATAAGGAATGATCTGCATTAGATTGAACATAGCCAAACGACACTAGAGCAGAAGACAACTTTGAATACCATTGCCTAGTAGTCTGTTTTAAACCATAAAGAGAGTTATGAAGTTGGCAAACCTTGGTGGAATCTGCATGAAATCCTAGTGGAAAGTCATATAAATTTCTCCATTCAAATCCCCATGGAGAAATGCATTGTTAACATCCAATTGTTGAAGGATCCATCCTTTAGAAGCACCTAAAGCAAGAAGTAGTTTGAATGTAATCAATTTTAGGACTGGGCTAAAAGTGTCAAAGTAATCAACACCCTCCATTTGTGTGAATCCCTTAGCAACCAATCTCGCCTTATACCTCCCAATAGTCTCATTGGCATGATATTTGACTTTATAAACCCATTTGCAATCTATAGGAATTTTTCCCGAAGGGAGATCAACTATGGACCAAGTTCCATTATCCACAAGAGCCTTAATCTTAGTTCTCATTGCATCCTTCCAACACTGCATTTTAGAGGCATGTGCAAAAGTCTTAGGTTCAGGGATAGAAAAAGCAACGAGACAAAAATGTTTATAAGATGGTGTACAATTGGCATAAGATAAAATAGAAGAGAGAGGGTAAGGAGTACCCATAGAATGAGTAGATGAGCTAGCCTTGACTAGGTTGCAGTGATAATCCTTTAAGTAACTGGGCATTGTTAGGTATCAGTGGTTACAATACACCTAGAAGGGGGGGGGGGGGGGTTGAATAGGTGTAGCGGTTAGAATGTCCGCTTTTCGAAAACAACACTTAATGCTGAAAAACACCTTGATTAATCGATTAACAAAACAGGGTAATCGATTAACACTTTCAACACAGTCCACTTAATCGATTAACAGACTGAAGTAATCGATTAACACACCACACTTAATCGATTAAACCGTGACAGTAAGCAAATGCAAGTACAGTTTCTTGCTCGACAATTAATTGATAATGAAACGATTATACCAGGCTTACAGAATTTTATCAGAGTACAAGTAATACAGTATAGAAACAGATTATCAATTAAATCTACTAAACAAATTAATCGATCAAATGCAATAAAGAGAGAGAGATAGAAAAAGTCCTGCAACAAGAATTTTATCCTGGTTCGTTTGCTTGTCCACCGCAAACTACATCCAGGCCTCCCGGCTGATTTGGGAGATTTTTCTTCACTATAATTGAATGAATGTTAATTACATACACACTATCCAATTACAACAATTAAACACTTACAAGATAAAAAGAAACCTATTCTATGGTTTGACTCCCTTCCTACCGACTAAAGAAAACCTTTCTTTCGGCGTAGCCCCAGCCAAGAACCTTGTTCTTTACTTATCCCTAAGTCTAACACTCAGTGAAGACACACTCAATCTCTTGGTGATATGACACCTTGAGATTCCCACAATTACAACACTTTTTCAAACAAAGCAATACAGAGTAAACTTAAGCTATAACAAGACTTATATCTAACAAGATAAGGCTTTACTCTAATCACCTAATACAAGCTCATGCAGTATGAAAAATGTATTAGTGAAAAACAGAATGCATAATATGTAAACATCTAATCAAGAATCATGTAAAAATGCAAGAACATGTGACAAGAAAAGATGAGAAATGTATCATGAAAAGCACTCAATCCTAAAGCATAGAATTCTCTCTTTTCTAAGCTCACAAATGCATTTACAACTAGATGCAACAATTAACACGAAAAAAATGCTCTAACTCTCTAAAAATTTTAACATGCAACTTATGAGATCAATTCTGAAAATGCAGTTTATAAAGAATTGAAATAAAAGCCCAGTTAATCGATTAACGACAGCTTTAATCGATTAAGCTTCACAAAAATGTTAGATTAATCGATTGACATTTGTTGTAATCGATTACACTGTGCAAACAGTTAGATTAATCGATTAAGCCAAGTGGTAATCGATTAACAGCACTCTTTCATGTGTAAAAACTTCAAATATGTTATGCACTTAAATTCATACATGTTTAATACTTAGATTATGCCTAGAATGCACATGTACATGTATTTATATGATGCATGAACATATTATGAATGACATATCTCAAGATGAAAAAGATTTAAAAGATTTATGCAATTGAGATATGTATTAGGTGACTTAAGCCTTGGACTCAACCTAAACAAATCTTGTCTAAGCAAGATACCAATCGGAAGGCTTAAGCATGTTGATTTGTTGATGATCTTCAAGCTCATGTTAGCACAAGTTGTCCTCATCAAAACCAAGTCATATAAGGAGAGCTTTCCAAAGTGTTCCTCTTGACATGCACACTTTCAATCTCCCCCTTTTTGATGATGACAAACTCCACATCAAATGTAAATAGCTTGAAAATTGTGTTGGCAAGGTTGATATGATGCGCAAATATCGGAAGCTGTTATTACGATCAACCTGCACAATCAGAAAACAACAAAACAACCTTTCTCCCCCTTTTGACATTATCAAAAAGATAACTCAGGTCAAAGAAGAGGCAGAGATATGAGTAATGCATAAAACACAGTTAATGAGTTAATATTGGGATATAACAATTAACCTGTTTTACGTTAAAGAGGATTAAACAATTGCGCAAGTTTATACAATAGAGATAGCCAAACAAGTAAAGTAAACGGCATACGAGATGAACCATATCAAGGCAGAAAATCTCATACGATCAAGAACCATACACATAAACATAGTAGGCTATTCGACATAATTATAAAATAGCATAAAGAGTAACAATGTTTAGCAGCCAGATAAACCAGAAAACGTCAATTAACAACATAAAAGAGGCACGCAACAGAAATACTAGAATCTCAAAGCAGAAAAGAGAAAGTGTGAAACCGATGCCTTTATAAAACTGGTTTTAATCGATTAACGGGCAGGGTTAATCGATTAATCAGTGTGAAATTTCGAATTTTTTGAAAGAACTGATGCCCAGGTAATCGATTAAGTGAAAATGTAATCGATTACTTATAGTAGTATTTCGAATTTTCAAGCAACTGATGCCCAGGTAATCGATTAATTGAATATTTAATCGATTACGCATAGTAAAAAAAAAATTTCAGGCAGTAAAATGGTTTCAACTTCTTAAGGCTTTGGCATGCAATGTGACAGATTTATTTAAACATTCAGAATCACAAAAAAAATAATAATCAAGAGATATACTTTTGCAATAAAACAAATATCGAAAAGCTAAAGAAACAAAGACATGGAGAAACTAGACGATGATGTAAACACCTAAACAATTTTAATCAAGATATTGTTCATCAAGAATTCCAAGTTCTCTCCTTAGAACAAAGAAAGTATCCCTGGGAAGGGGCTTGGTGAAAATATCAGCTAATTGTTTAGAAGTTTCAACAAATTCAAGAACGCAATCACCTTTTTGTACATGATCACGCAGAAAATGATGTCTAATTTCTATATGCTTAGTTCTAGAATGCAAGACGGGATTCTTGGAAAGGTTTATGGCACTTGTGTTATCGCATTTAATAGGGATCTTTTCAATATTAAGACCATAGTCCTTGAGTTGCTGCTTCATCCAGAGGATTTGAGCGCAACACACACCAGCGGCAATGTATTCCGCTTCGGCGGTGGACAAAGCAACACAAGCTTGCTTTTTGCTGTTCCATGCTACTAATGAACTCCCAAACAAGTGACAAGTACCACTAGTGCTTTTCCGATCCAATTTACATCCGGCGAAATCGGAATCGGAATAACCTACCAAGGATAATGAGGCATCCCGAGGATACCATAATCCCATGTTAGTTGTTCCTTTTAAGTATCTCATGATTCTTTTAACGGTTGTAAGATGTGATTCTTTAGGAGATGATTGAAATCTAGCACACATGCATACGCTAAACATGATATCAGGCCTACTTGCAGTTAAGTAAAGTAAAGACCCAATAATTCCTCGATACTTTGTTACCTCTATAGTTTTTCCTTTTTCGTCCTTATCTAGGTAGCAAGCAGATGCCATAGGAGTGGAAGCTTCCTTACAATTGTTCATCTCAAATTTCTTGAGCAGCTCTTTGCAATATTTTGTCTGATGGATGAAAATTCCACTTTCTAGTTGCTTTATCTGAAGTCCTAGAAAGAACGTAAGTTCTCCCATCATAGACATTTCGAACTCCCCCTGCATCATCTCAGAAAAATCCTTACACAAAATATCATTAGTAGATCCAAAAATTATGTCATCTACATAGATTTGCACAAGTAATACAGAGTTTTCTGATTTACGAATAAAAAGCGTTGTGTCAACCAAGCCTCTTTCGAACCCTTTTTCTAAAAGAAAGGTACTAAGTCTATCATACCAAGCTCTAGGAGCTTGTTTGAGACCATAGAGTGCCTTTTTAAGTTTATAAACATGGTTCGGATATTTAAAATTTTCAAAACCAGGCGGTTGGTTAACATAAACTTCTTCTTGAATATAGCCATTCAAGAAGGCGCTTTTTACGTCCATCTGAAATAATTTGAAGTTCATAATCGATGCAAAGGAAAGTAGCATCCTGATGGCCTCTAATCTGGCTACAGGGGCATAGGTTTCGTCATAATCGATACCTTCCTCCTGGTCGTAGCCTTGGGCCACCAAGCGTGCTTTATTTCGAATGATCAAGCCTGATTCATCAAGCTTGTTTCTGAAGACCCATCGAGTACCAATCACAGGATGATCTTTAGGTTTAGGGACCAAGTCCCAAACATTATTGCGTTCGAACTGGTTTAGCTCTTCTTGCATAGCTATACCCCAGTGCACATCCTCAATGGCTTCATCAATGGTCTTAGGCTCAATTTGAGATACAAAAGCTACAAAGTTACAGAAGTTTCGTAAGGAACTACGGGTTACCACTCCCGTAGATATGTCACCTATTACTTTGTCGATCGGGTGAGCTTTCTTGGTTTTCCACACAACTAGCATATCTGAATGCTCCTGAGATTTGTTTTGACATTCTTCATCGGTTGCTTCTACATTATCCATGTTTTTTGAGTATGCTTCTTCCAAAGCACCTGCAACATCATCAGATACAACCTTTCTCTTCTCTTTTGGAGAAGATTCATCAAACTGTACATGGATAGACTCTTCAACTTGCATAGAATACTTATTAAAAATTCTGAACGCTTTGCTATGAATCGAGTATCCCAAAAATATTCCCTCATCGGCTTTTGAATCAAATTTTCCTAAAGCCCGCTTTCCATTATTTAATATAAAACATTTGCAACCGAAAGCGTGAAGATGGGATATGTTTGGTTTACGGCCTTTTAATAGTTCATAAGGAGTTTTATTCAAATTAGGCCTTAACAATACTCGATTTATAACATAACATGCAGTATGAACTGCATCTGCCCATAAATATTTGGGGGTATTACTTTCATTAAGCATGGTTCTCGCTAATTCTTCTAGCACACGATTTTTCCTTTCAACAACTCCATTTTGTTGTGGAGTGCGAGGAGCAGAGAACTGATGCATAATGCCATGCTTATCACAGAATTTGTCGAACTGAAAGTTCTCAAATTCTCCCCCGTGATCACTTCGTATATATACTATTTTCAGGTTAAGTTGGTTTTGGATTTGCTTGGCAAGATTTTTAAAAGAGTTGAAAGCGTCGCTTTTAGCAGATAAAAATAATGTCCATGTAAAACGAGAGAAATCATCAACAATAACTAGAGCATAGTAGCTACCACCAAAACTCATGATTTGTGATGGTCCAAACAAGTCCATATGGAGTAACTCCAAAGGTCTTGAAGTGGATATCACATTTTTCTTTTTAAAAGAGTTTTTGGTTTGTTTACACTTTTGACAAGTGTCACAAATCTCTTTAGTTTTGAAATTTAGTTTTGGTAGCCCCTCAACTAGTTGGTTTGATGACAATTTATCTAGATGTTTTATATGGATGTGTGCAACGCGTCTGTGCCAGAGCCAAATGTCATCTTCTTTAGAAATGAAACATTTTGAAAATAATGTGGTGACATCATCCAAGTTAACCATGTAAATATTATTTATACGATGACCAACAAATTTAACATTATTAGATAAAATGTCACGAATGATGCAACAGTCAGAATCAAAAGATACTCGATTACCTTTGTCACAGAGTTGACTTATACTTAGAAGATTATGTTCTAGTCCTTCAACATACAGAACATTTTCAATTTGAGTATGAGATGAGTTACCAACTGTTCCGGTACCAAGTATCTTTCCCTTATTGTTGTCTCCGTACGTGACGTATCCTTTTCCTTTAAGTGATAGATCCAGGAAATTTGATCTGTCACCTGTCATATGTCTCGAACATCCACTGTCTAAATACCATTTTTGTCCTTGTGTTCGAAGACATACCTGCAAAATAGATCACCTGCTTTTCTCAGGTACCCAAATTATGTTGGGTCCTTTTTTGTTAGTGATTAGGGAATTATCTCCCTTCTTTATCCATACTAAGCCCCGCTAGGTATACCATATTTTCTAATGTAACAAGAGTAAGAAGTATGACCATATGTATTACAATAAAAACAAGTAGGAGAGCGCCTACGATTTTTATCCTTAGTATTAACTACAGGTTTTCTATATGGTCTCTTGTTTTTAGCAGAGCGAGTATAACCTAGACCAGTACGATCACCAACGTTTCTTGTTTGACTGAGCAGAGTGTCTAATTGCTGTTTACTGTTTGTGAGACGTTCGAGTTTTTCTTTTAGTTTAAGATTGTCTTCTTGCAAAATCTCGCAAGTCTCACATACAGGCTTTTGACATAAATTATCAGCAGAGCAGTCACATGTGTTACAAGAATAGATGAGATCTAAAGTTTCATTTTCTAATTTTAATTCATCTAATTCTTTTTGTAATTGCCTTAGTTTCTTTTCATTTCTAAGGATTTCCCTTTTCCTATCAACATTTATTCTAGCCAATTTCTTTAATTCCTCATGTAACTCAACATAAGCATTATATAAAACTTCATAAGAGGGTAAGTCATCCGAAGTGGATGAGGTGTCGGAATATACCTCATCATTATCCTCGTGTGAGTCTGAGTTGCCATTGTTGTCAGATCTGACCATCAGACACAGCTTCGCTGACTCCTCCTCACTAGAAGTGCTTGATGTTGTTTCCTCCTCAGGTACATCCCATTCAATGTAAGCTTTCTTGGATTTGAATTCCCTGGGAGTGCTCTTCTCTGAATCAACCTTTTTCAGATAGGTAGGACATTGAAATCTCATATGTCCGGCTTTTCCACACTCATGGCAAGTGAAGCGATCTTTGTTGTTCTTGCCTTTGTTGGTTGACTCTTTCGCTTCTTTCTTCTGAAACTTCTTGAATCCTCCTTTTCTTTTTATGAATTTGCTAAATTTGCGAACAAGGAGATTCATAGTTTCATCATCTAGATCGGAGTCAGATTCATCATCATATTTATCTTCTTTTGATTTGGAGGTCGTGGCCTTCAATGTGATGTTTTTCTTTTTCCGATCTGAATCTTCGTGCATAGTCAAGCGCCCCAATTCCATTTCGTGCTCTTGAAGTTTTCCAAATAAAGTAGCTAGAGGCATAGAATCCAAATCTTTGGATTCAACAATTGCAGTTACTTTTGGTTGCCATTTCCTGTCAAGACAACGCAAAACTTTATTAGTTAGTTCACCTCTGGCAAAAGATTTATCTAGAGCAACTAAATGATTAACAATATGAGTAAATCGCTTTTGCATATCACAGATTGATTCACTAGGTAACATGCGAAATAACTCATACTCATGGGTAAGCGCATTTAATCTAGCGCGCTTGACTTCGCTAGTGCCTTCATGAGTCACTTGTAAAGTGTCCCACATTTCTTTTGCATTTTGGCACTGCGATACTCTAAAGAACTCATCATAGGATAGGGCCGATGTGATGATATTTTTGGCGCGTAGATTATGCTGCACCTTTTTGCGCTCATCATCGGTCCATAGACTTTTAGGCTTGTCTTTAGGTTCATTGTCCACAAGATGCTGTGGAACGAAAGGGCCGTTGACTACGGATTCCCAAATATCCGAGTCTATGGCTTCAATAAAAATTTGCATGTGGACTTTCCAGTAGGCATACCCTTCACCACTGAATATAGGTGGTCGATTAATGGATGAACCATCACCACCAAATGGGTTTGACGAACCCATTCGTTTTTCCCTAAGGATCACGAATACGCGGTTGAGCTAGCACTTCGCACTAGCTCTGATACCACTTGTTAGGTATCAGTGGTTACAATACACCTAGAAGGGGGGGGGGGTTGAATAGGTGTAGCGGTTAGAATGTCCGCTTTTCGAAAACAACACTTAATGCTGAAAAACACCTTGATTAATCGATTAACAAAACAGGGTAATCGATTAACACTTTCAACACAGTCCACTTAATCGATTAACAGACTGAAGTAATCGATTAACACACCACACTTAATCGATTAAACCGTGACAGTAAGCAAATGCAAGTACAGTTTCTTGCTCGACAATTAATTGATAATGAAACAATTATACCAGGCTTACAGAATTTTATCAGAGTACAAGTAATACAGTATAGAAACAGATTATCAATTAAATCTACTAAACAAATTAATCGATCAAATGCAATAAAGAGAGAGAGATAGAAAAAGTCCTGCAACAAGAATTTTATCCTGGTTCGTTTGCTTGTCCACCGCAAACTACATCCAGGCCTCCCGGCTGATTTGGGAGATTTTTCTTCACTATAATTGAATGAATGTTAATTACATACACACTATCCAATTACAACAATTAAACACTTACAAGATAAAAAGAAACTTATTCTATGGTTTGACTCCCTTCCTACCGACAAAGAAAACCTTTCTTTCGGCGTAGCCCCAGCCAAGAACCTTGTTCTTTACTTATCCCTAAGTCTAACACTCAGTGAAGACACACTCAATCTCTTGGTGATATGACACCTTGAGATTCCCACAATTACAACACTTTTTCAAACAAAGCAATACAGAGTAAACTTAAGCTATAACAAGACTTATATCTAACAAGATAAGGCTTTACTCTAATCACCTAATACAAGCTCATGCAGTATGAAAAATGTATTAGTGAAAAACAGAATGCATAATATGTAAACATCTAATCAAGAATCATGTAAAAATGCAAGAACATGTGACAAGAAAAGATGAGAAATGTATCATGAAAAGCACTCAATCCTAAAGCATAGAATTCTCTCTTTTCTAAGCTCACAAATGCATTTACAACTAGATGCAACAATTAACACGAAAAAAATGCTCTAACTCTCTAAAAATTTTAACATGCAACTTATGAGATCAATTCTGAAAATGCAGTTTATAAAGAATTGAAATAAAAGCCCAGTTAATCGATTAACGACAGCTTTAATCGATTAAGCTTCACAAAAATGTTAGATTAATCGATTGACATTTGTTGTAATCGATTACACTGTGGAAACAGTTAGATTAATCGATTAAGCCAAGTGGTAATTGATTAACAGCACTCTTTCATGTGTAAAAACTTCAAATATGTTATGCACTTAAATTCATACATGTTTAATACTTAGATTATGCCTAGAATGCACATGTACATGTATTTATATGATGCATGAACATATTATGAATGACATCTCAAGATGAAAAAGATTTAAAAGATTTATGCAATTGAGATATGTATTAGGTGACTTAAGCCTTGGACTCAACCTAAACTAATCTAGTCTAAGCAAGATACCAATCGGAAGGCTTAAGCATGTTGATTTGTTGATGATCTTCAAGCTCATGTTAGCACAAGTTGTCCTCATCAAAACCAAGTCATATAAGGAGAGCTTTCCAAAGTGTTCCTCTTGACATGCACACTTTCAGGCATGTGAGCTACTCTTGTTGATGTTCTGGTAGGCAAAGGGGAATTATGTAAAGGTATGATATTATCAATAGGCAAAGTGGATGATGATTCAATAGGTTCAATATTAGCCACAGGAGATATAAGAAATGAATCATCAGGTAATAATGAAAATGACTGCAGAGATGGGAGAGTGTTTGATGAAGGAGTTTTTGTAATTGAAATAAAAGGATAGACATGCTCTCAACAACACCATTTTGAATATGTTGGTTTTTCCAAAGGATAGGTGGCAAAGAGGCTTGAAAATATAAAGATCTTACAACATTTAGAATATGTTGGTTTTTCCTCTCAACAATACCATTTTGTTGAGGGGTTTCAATGCAAGTCCTTCGATGTAAAATTCCTTTAGAAAGATAAAAATCATGCATAAGGAACTCACTTCCATTATCACTTCTTATACACTTGAGTTTGGTATTAAATTGTGTTTCTATGTAAGCAATGAATTGAGTTAAATGTTGTCTAGTTTCAGATTTTGCTTTCATGAGAACCACCCAAGTAAACCTAGAAAAATCATCAACAAGTGTAAGGAAAAATCTATGGCCATGTATGGAGGGAACTGAATAAGGACCCCATATGTCAACAAGCAACAAGTCAAAAATTTTATTTGAATGTGAATCACTTTGACAATAAGGAAGTTTCTTTTGTCTAGAGAGATGAAAAATATCACAAGGAGATATACTAGAAAATGGAATAAAAGGAAATTGTTGAGTGACTACTTTAAACCTAGAAGTTGATATATGACCCAATCTTAAATGCCAAAGAATGGACTGATTTGATGTAGTCATAGCTGCACTTGAACTTGATTTTGCACCTTGTATCACATACAACCCATTGCAAAGTTCAGCTGTACCAATCATTCTCTTGGTATATGTTTGCACAATGGAACATGTTTTGTTATTGACAATAAGATGACACTATTGAGAACTAAGTAATTTAGTGACTAAAATCAAATTAACAGTAAAGGTAGGTACAAAGAGAACATGACTAAGTGTCAAAGTACAACTTAATGAGACACTTCCTGCCATAGTTGCAGTAACTAGGGTACCATTAGGCAAAGCTATGGAAATGGGATCAATTTTGTGATACGAGATATAATTATCAAGATGAAATGTAATATGGTCGGTGGCACCTGTATCAAGAATCCATAGTGATTGCAGCTTACCTCCCATGTCATGTTGTGAGGAGTTAACTTGAGAAATTGCAGCATTAACATTATGAGAATATGACATTGATCACTCTGATACCATCTAAGAAACCAGAGAAGAAAATAATGGAGTAGAAATTGTATTTGGTTTTCTTCATTATCATAAGTGAGTCAAGCTCTAATAAAATGTTACAGAGAATCATCCCTATTAAAACAGAATCATAACTATCAATTAGCTATTAAGGCAGAATCATAATTAAGGCATAATCATAACTATCAATAAATTAGCTATTAAAACAGAATCATAGCTATCATTAAAGACGCTCCACATATTTTAGCTAATTTCCAACTCATACATTAACTATTTGATACAAATCCTGATGTGCTCTTCATGTTGCCCATGTACTTTGCCAACCACTATTAGCGTAGCCATGCAATATAGAATTGGGGTTGGTCGTATACCATATATCAAACTCGTTTGTATCTTGCAAGTAGCTTAGAATTCTTTTTCCAACTACGAAATGGATTTCGCTCGAACTCTACCTCAATCATGATAGAATTCTTATAATGTACATGATGTATGGTTGTGATGTAGTGAGGTACAAAATAGTCTCAATCAAAGTCCTATATAGAGATGCATCTACCTTCGGATGTATATCGTCCCTTTGTAGCTTCTCAATGGTCACAAGAGGAGTAGCAACTAGTTTGCATTTTCGTATCTTCAGCATCATGAATAGTTCTTCTAGGAGATAAATATGTCTTCCTTTATTTGGCTTACCTTAATTCTGAGGAAGTAGTGCATTAAGCCAAGGTCTACCATCTCGAATGTCTTCATCATGTCTTTTTTTAACTTTGTTATCATCTTCATATTGTTTCTAGTGTATATAACATCATCTATGTACAAGAAAAATAAGAGTATCGCAGTGACCTTGATCATAATGTATTGTGTAGCCTCACTTTTACTCCTCTTGAATCCTTTATCGATGAAGTGTTGATCAATTCTATTATACCATGCTCGAGGAGCTTTCTTTAAGCCTAAATGTAAATAACCAAATTCTACCCTTGAAATTTTTTCCTTATTTAATCCATTTATTCCTACACTCTTCACTATACCTTAACTACTCGGTATTCATTACTTAAAACTCGGTTATCATACCATACTACAACACTTCTTTATATGACAGAAAAACATAATTCATATATTTCTTTTCCCGGTAATTACCGCATACGACTAGCTATGGGTTTCCAAAAT